>JACXSJ010000834.1:0-67398 GCA_014851325.1 Pentalonia nigronervosa | reverse complement strand
ATTTTGTACAATAAAATGTATTATTACGAACTCGTCGTCATCTCAAAGGGTAGAATCATAGTGCCATAAAAATGTCCATTGCTGTTGAACGATTCTCCTTGGTTTACATTTATCACGAACCTCTGTAGCTTCAATTCGGAAGCTTTCATTGTGTGCTAGAAGATTTTTATTTGAAGATAATTTAAAACGAATTAGTCGATCCCTTTGCTTTATTAATTAACAAAACACACGTAAAGATGTATCTAACATCACATACGAACACAATATATTATGTACCACCGTAAGCCAAAACGTATAATATCTATCGTAAACAGTAAATACTATAAATACCTATTGAAGTAGTTCTATATTATTGTAGTCAAATAGAGTACACAGATATGGAACCGCCCGGATTATCGTGCAACCCATGGATTATATATGTGTAAGTCCCCGTGTCCAGGGGCATCACTTAATTAGAACCTAGGGATGACCTTTATTTTAACGAAATTATAGTTATTTGATAAATTTTTACCGCCGACATCATGTGGGTGTCTCCGCTCTCGCTGTGAGATTTGAAAATAATAAAAACTTATAACGATTTTTAATAAATATATATTCTGCCACAGAAGTTTTATGGTACCTACATAAAATAAAATATTTATAGGCATATTATATTCTGATGGAATCTTAAATATTACGAAGAAATATTATTTTTTCTTTATTTTTTACAACATTGCATTTTATTTTTCTGCAAAAATATAAAATATATATTATATATTTTACATTAGATAGGTACTCAATTTGTTTTAACTATAAAATAAAATGCTCGGCTTTTATTTATTGTATCGACCTAGTTACATAGATGTACCCAATCCAAAATACCAACGATATTATTTTGAAAAACAATTTGAGCAGTTATTGAGGAGGGTAGCGTTATGAAATCGATGACTTAAGTCGAGATTTGTGAGTCTGAGTGACTGATTATAATTTATGTGAGTTACCAGCTTGCGGCTAGCTGCGGGTAGTGCACCCGAAGTTGTAAACAATAAATAATAATATTCGCTCATCTCGAATCTGTGAGTTGAGCAGAAGTTATATCACAGCTCGCAATAATAATAATCTGGAATACATGAGCAAAAATACTTATATTATGTAATATTAATTATTTTATCTACTTGTTGACTATTGTACGTACATATTATACAGCCAGAGATGTAATACCATTGGTAAAATATATGTGTATAAATATGTATATTTAATAAATGGTAATACGTTTATATTCGTCACAAGTCATGCTGATAAAACGATTTTCAGTGGCGTTGACAAAATATTGAATATATTTGTATGGCCAGGTACGGCCAGTAGGTCGCTCGTAGGTGTGCCTATATAATATCAATGTGCCTATATAATTATACTGTTGTGTAGGATGCATACCCAGTGGACGTGTACAGTGACACATCCGTTATGTCGTCAGAAAGTCATTTCGAACGTAGTTGCCACGTGAGGAAAATAATAATAATATACATTTCGGAACACCACCATTGATTCTATAGATAGCTGTAGATTATTGTCAATAATCAATAGTAATATTCACTATGTACATAATATCATAGGCGAAAATTTGGTCGAATTTTAAAGAATAAGGGGGCTTATATCGTATTAAACAAAGTATACACTTTTATATATGCAAACAATTAGCATAATATAAACACCATAAATGCAAATAAATATTATTTATTTGGTATCTATAGTTCTTATGCCTATAGTATATGGTTTCTACATGAGTATTCCTGAGATATATTACAGTTATAGGTACCTCCAACGTCTCCAACAGTGGTAATATTGAAATGTTGCATAGTAAAAATACATTATTCAATATTACTGTATTAGGACCATTAACGTTTGTTCATTTTTGGTGTGGTTAAAACTTAAAATTCTTTTGCTATTATATAAAGTAATTAGATATTTATTTTACATCGAATTTTAAAATAGATATAATATATTATTTAGGACTATATTTTTTAAAATGTAATATAATAATATATGACCCTTTTACTATGATTTACAAAAAAATTTCAAAAAGCTGTTTAAATAATGTTTTAATTTAAAAAAAAAACAATTTGTCTTTCAAAAATATATCTTAATTTTATATAATTACTTATTAATAATACTAAAAAAAAAAAACAATTTTGAAATCTATTGAATTGTGTTATGAACGAAAGCGATTCATAATTTCAAAAATACAGCAAATTGTACAATTTTACGGTTTTTACACCTTTATACAGATAGATCATAGCCCGTAGGTATAGACTGGGTATAGTTTGGGATTCGAGTGCCTAGTATAATATGTTGTAGTAGTACAGAATAGAATACATTTTAATCTATTCCGTGGTAGTAGTATAAATTATTATGAATGTATGGCGAATTTGCGATTGTGATAGGATCAAATATCAAACACAAAATTATTACTCAACACTTATTATACAATATCATACGATTAAAATACGTCGACGGCCGGATGCGTGGATATGCGTCTTAGTCGCCGGTTACCGCCAAACGTTTTTACATGCCACGGCTGCCGGCACACTGTACGCACGAAAACAATTGTCACGTGATAACCGATATCATCTGCTGCGCGCGCGTGTGTACGTGTGTGTGCGCATTGGCACTAATGTGAGTATTATTATTCCGCCGTACCTGTTGTGGCCTGTAGGCTCCGGGGAATCTATCCATCGTGCGTCCCATCATACAGACCATCCGATAACACGATATTCATGTAAATTGTCGTAGTGCATAACATTATTAATATTGTATTACGGTCATTAGTTGTATTTTCTTTCTGGCGTCTCTTCCGTCACCCGTGCACCCGTGCCACTTCCATCCACGATCGCGTGCGCACATCACACACACCCCCAGTCGTCAACGGGAATTTCTGCGATTTTTCCAATCGCCTTCGACCCATTCATTTCATCGTAGTAAAATAACATCAGTCGTCAACAGCCTACCCGTTCAGCGGTCGTCGTCGTGTCGTTGTACCTGTACAATGTCTGGTCGCGGTACGCCCGACGACGACGTTGCTGACAATAGCTACAGATCGATCGACGTGCTATCAACCGCCAACCATTCCGAACGATAGATTCGAGGGCAGTGTGCTGTTGCCTCCACGTTTTTCCGCGTCCCGCACGAATAGAATTCGCGGTCGCCACGCAACTGCTTTACAGTGCACCTGACGTCTTGTAGTGCGATATGCCACTCGCTGGTCTCGGAGATTCGGTCGATCCTTGGAAACGAGTGTCGCTGCAAACCGAATCTAAAGTAAGTGATCATTATTCTGACAAGTTGTAACGTTTTGAGTGTTAAGAATTGCAGTTACGAATGGGTATTGCTAAAAAAAAAAAAAAAAAAATGCTTTTTGTCCAGTGAAATGGTACCAGGGGTTTTGGTGGATTCAAGGGAAAGTAAATATTATTAATTTTTATACATACCTACCTACTTATTGCAAATGCTTAGTGAATTTGATATTAGGGTTACCATTTTTTGTTCACTTATGAGCAAATATTTAAGAAACTGGTTTTTTTACTCAAACTTCATCAACTGAAGAGGTTCTGTAATAAGTTTAAAACAATGACAAGGACATGACGTTTATCCAGCCTTATTGTAACTAGGTATCTAGTGTAAAAAATATGATTCAGAATGTTAGTGTGGTATATATTTAATAAAAATAAATATAGTTCTTGTATTTTTAACTGCTATAACAACATTCAACTTTTAGAAGCATTTGCATAAAACACAACAATTTCTAATAAATAATATTTGTCTTGAAATTATCATGATTAGTTTTATCAAATAATACTTAAATAAAATATTTGTTAAAACTTAAAATTTGTTATAACCTAAATAATAGAGCTATAGTAAATAATTGTTTAAATTAAAGTTTTTCTTTGGACATTTTTTTGATGTTGATAACACATAGGAACCTTCAAACTAAATTATAAATAAAATATATGGTAGGTAGGTAATACTAATTAATACCAATTTACCACTTGATAAGTTCCTTTTTTTCTTAATATTCATACCAATTTTTACAGTGGATCAGTATTGTTATAACTACAGGGTTCATTTATAATTATTTAGTTTTTTTCATTATTAAGTATAGTTCTATTTTTTATAGTTTAGACACAATTATTGTACTGTATATTTATTAGACATATAGTTTCATAGGTAACTGTGGTTTTTTTTAAAGGTATTCTTTAATTTATTGACATTCCATTTAATTGCTTATATTTGTTAAAAAAAATTACATTTATCTATATAAAATTAGAGGCCGGAATAGCACAGTGGTCACACAGTTGATTGTGACTCGCACAGTCATCAGTTCGATTCAAGCAAAGTGCAAAAAATTTGTATGAGGTTGTTTCAATGAACATTAGAAAAAAAAATACATAAAAACCAAAAACTTTTGACCTTAAATTTTAGTTTTTGAATTTTTAGAAATTAAAATTAAAACAATTAATTTTGCTTGTATAAACCAGTGGTTTACATTTAATGGTTAATCAATTAGGTACCTATAGTTTATTTTTCCGTAATACTTAATTATTATAATAAAATTAGAATATTTTTTATTGACCCACGAACAAAATATAAGACAAGTAGGCAAATAGCAAAAACAAACAAGCCGAGTATCACTACAAGGTAATAGAATACGAAGATGAAATTATTTTTAATTTTAGTTCTATTATAATCATAGAATAAAGAAAAAATTATAAAATAAAAAATGTGGGTTTTCGTCAGTTTTTGCGTACGTTATCTCAAATATACATTTTCTAATATAGAGAATTTCTATTATTTTCTATATTTCCTATTATACACAAAAAAATTTTAAAAAAATATATAAAACTAGTAAACTACATTAGAAAAATTATTAGGGGTAGTAGTATTTTAGATACTTTTTTCTTTGGTATATTGTGTGGCCTTTTTTGTATCAAGATATTAAATACAAATGAAAATATGTATATTTTTTTGGAATTAAATAGAAAAAAAATAATATGCTAAGTTAGTTTTTAAATTTGGAACATTCTTTAAGTTTTTCATTCATTAATAATTGTTATTGTTTTTTATTTAAGTAAACTTGATATAACAAAAATAATATTGTTAAAAACTTAGAAAGTAACTAACTGTATATTGTCCTTGATATTTGTTCATCAGGCTTTTTACCAAACTTTTTAAATATCTTGTTCTAAGATGTATCCCAGAATATTATTTAACATTAATTGTAAAATTTTGAATGGTGGAATAACTAAAAATAATAATTGGAATAGTTAGGTATTTTATCCTAATATCGTTCTTTTTCATTGTGATTTGTGTGGTGTATTTACTGAAAATTTTAAATTTATATTGTCTACCTGCCATAATTTACCCTGAAATAATTATTCGTTAATGTTGTACAACTTATAGTTTTACACTAATTTATTGATACAAACCACTAAAAATTAATGTTGACAGCTAGTTTTTATTGTTTGCAAATCTTGTTATTTCCAAAAGTTGTATTTGTTTTATATCAAACAACAGTGTGTAGTATAAAATAAATCAACTAGAATGCAATATAATCTTAATTTTTGCTGAATAATTTATATAGAGCAATAAACTTATATTAATATTATTTAAAACAATTTTATTTTATCCTTAATCACTGTATTGAATTTTAAATTTAATACGGTGGGGGTGAGCAATTTAGATAGACAGTGGGTTATAATACGTAACTACCTACTATTCATTATATTTTATGTCATAAGTATAATATAAAATGGCTTCTTTACTGATGCTATTAGTAGGTTTCTTAATCTTAGTAGATAGTTAAGTATGTATGTAAATATTGAATTACATATTTTGTATTCTAACAATTTAATTAAATTTCACATTGATAAAGGCTTTTTTCTTCAGTATTTAGTGCATGCACTATTTTGTTACAAATTATTGATTGTTCTTTTTATTTATTAATTTTTATTAATAAATGTTGTTGTTTAATGTTTTAGAATCTAGTGAATACCAACACCATGGTTGTAGGTTCATCAAAGTCAAAACCAATACCATTTAATCAATCCGACCCCCCACGTTTGCATAATGATATAAGTATAGGACCAGATAAAGATGATGAAATCATTGATGAATTAGATGATGATCAGGATGAAAATCAAAACGATTCTGATGAGAACAGTGGTCATGAAATTGAACTAAAAGAGCTTATAAAAGAGGGACATGAGAGAGCTGAACGATCTCAGTTTGAATTGTTAAAAGTTCTTGGACAAGGATCATTTGGAAAAGTTAGTTCTAGACACTATTCATATTAAAAACTTATTAAAAAATTTAAATTGTATAATGAATATAGGTATTTTTGGTTCGAAAAATTGTTGGACCAGATAATGGTACACTTTATGCAATGAAAGTATTAAAAAAAGCAACTCTAAAAGGTATAGTTTATTATTAGATTGTTGTAAGTTTTTACATTATTTACATTTTTAGTGAGGGATAGAATAAGAACAAAAATGGAACGTAATATATTAGTTGATGTCCGACATCCATTCATTGTGCGGTTACACTATGCATTTCAAACTGAAGGCAAACTTTACCTAATTTTGGATTTTTTACGCGGTGGGGATCTTTTTACAAGACTTTCTAAAGAGGTATGTTATTTGTAATTTATTTTCTACTAAAACATTTAACTAAGTAAGCTAACTATTGTAATTTATTATATATATGTATAAATGTATTTCAGGTTATGTTTACCGAAGAAGATGTTAAGTTTTATTTAGCAGAGTTAGCATTAGCTCTTGATCATATACATAGCCTAGGAATTATCTACAGAGATTTAAAACCTGAAAAGTAAGTGAAAAATTTAGACTTATTCTTACTGATTAGTAAGTTATTTTTTAAATATAAATACTAAAACTATCTTTTATGTTAGCATATTATTAGATGCTGATGGTCATATATCTTTGACCGATTTTGGTCTAAGCAAATTACCTTTGGATGATCAAAAAGCCTATTCATTTTGTGGAACTGTTGAATATATGGCCCCCGAAGTAGTAAATCGTAAAGGTCATTCATTTGTAGCTGACTGGTGGTCATTTGGAGTTTTGATGGTAAATTATGTAGTTTTAAATATTGTAGACATTGTAAATTAATATATATATATATATTTTTTTTAGTATGAAATGTTAACTGGATCTTTACCTTTCCAAGGTGCTAATCGTAAAGAAACAATGTCACAGATATTGCGTGCCAAACTTGGTATGCCACAGTTCTTGTCAAATGAAGCTCAAGCTCTATTGCGTGTACTTTTCAAAAGAAATCCTAGTAATCGCTTAGGAGCTTGTAAGTGACAACAAATTCTGATAACATTATATGAAAAATAGTACCTAGTTATAATTTATTTTTTATTTTATTTTAGCTGGTATTCAGGAACTAAAAGATCATGCATTTTTTGCATCTATAAATTGGGACAACTTATACCATAAAACAATCCATCCACCATTTAAACCAGCTGTCAGTAGAGCTGATGATGCATTTTATTTCGATAGTGAATTTACTTCTAAAACTCCCAAAGGTTTAAATTAAAATTATTTTTGAAATTATGTAGAAATAATCATATAAATTTTAGACTCTCCGTGTGTTCCACCAAGTGCAAATGCCCATGAGCTATTTCGAGGATTCAGTTTTGTTGCTCCTTGTTTAATTGGTGAGGAAGACATATTAAATCCTCAACAATTGTCAACAATGCCAATTAAAACAACTGAACCTTATTCAAAGGTAAAATAAAAACTAAATAAGTAATATTTTAAGACTCTTCAAAAACATTTTCTAAATGTAATTTTTTTCAAAATTATAAAAGTTATAATTATGTTAATATATTTTTTTTAACAATTTTATAGTTACCTTATGCTAAAAGAAATGCTGCTGATGAATACGAATTTAAACATGAAATTGGCCGTGGTAGTTATTCTTCATGCAAATTATGTGTTCATAAAACTACTCGTATTGAGTATGCAGTTAAGGTAGGGACATTAACTATTATGGGATATTCATATTTATTGTTTAATTAATATAAATTTATGTTTTTTTTTTTCAGATAATTGATAAATCAAAAAAAGACTGCCAAGAAGAAGTTGAAATACTTCTTCGCTATGGACATCACAATAATATAGTTACATTAAGAGACGTTAGTATTTTAAAAAAAAAAAATTAAAAAATTTAAACAACTAGTTTATTAATTTTTGAAAATATGTGACTTTAATGTTTAATTCCTAGCTAGGAATTGTTTTAGTATAAACAATTGTAATTGAGAAACTTATTATCCAATACTTGAGTTTAGTTTAAAACAAATTGGATAAGGTGTTAAAATTTTAAATTTATAATATATTATTGTAATTAAAAATATTTTATTTAAATTTCATTCAAATTAATATCTTGCATTTATTTATTATTCATTTTGTTAACAGGTTTATGAAGATGATAAATCTGTATATTTAGTGATGGAGTATATGAGAGGCGGAGAGTTACTTGACAGACTTCATAAGTTAAAATACTTTTCAGAAAGAGAAGCTAGTGCCATAATGCAAGTTGTAACTTCAACTTTATGTTATTTACATAAAAGTGGAGTAAGTTGTTATTTATTGATTAATGAAATAATACTTTACGAGAAAGATAAATTAACCAATATTTTGTTTATTCTTTTATTAACTTCACTTAATACATAATATTTGGTTTAAATTTTAGGTTGTGCATAGAGATCTAAAACCATCAAACATCCTTTATGCTACTGAAAGTGCATCACCTGAGGCTTTGAGAATATGTGATTTTGGTTTTGCTAAACAATTACGTGCGGATAATGGGCTTTTGATGACTCCTTGTTATACTGCAAACTTTGTAGCTCCTGAAGTTTTGAAAAGACAAGGTTATGATGCTGCTTGTGATATCTGGTCATTGGGTGTACTACTATTTACATTACTAGCTGGGTGAGTATTGTTAAACCATTAACAGTGAACTTCACAAATTGACTTATGTTCTATACAGACATACTCCATTTGCTAACGGACCTGAAGATACACCAACTGAAATACTAAATCGCATTGGTAACAGTAATCTAGATTTAAAGTCTGGAAACTGGATAGTAGTGTCTGCTGAAGCTAAGGTACCATTTTTGTGTTTTGTAGCATTTGTATATATATTATTAAATCAAACTTATATTTCAGGATTTGGTGAAAAAGTTGTTACACATAGATCCTCACCAAAGGCCTACAGCTTGTCAGGTTTTATTAAGCCCATGGATAATGAATCGAGACAAATTACCAACACATCAGATACAATTGCAAGAATCATACAAGATTAAGGTTATTCATATAATCACACATGCTTTCACATTGGTGTTTATCTAAATCTTTAATTTTGATTTCAGGGTGCAATGGAAGCAACTTACCGAGCAGTTAGTCAGTCACCGCCAACTCCTAATTTAGGACCAGTAGTTTTAAGTCAGTTGGCTCAAAGACGACACAAGTCACGTACTAAATGATACTTTTTAACTACTTATTATTTATAAAACTATATATTTCTTTTTATTCTATTTCTAAACTTCTATATTTATCTTATTGTATACGTTTGATATCATATTTCATTTTTAAATTTAGCATCTTTTAATGTATTTAAATATCTTTTCGACTTCATAATATTTAAATTATTCTATTGATTCTCAAAGTCCAGAGAAAACTTATTTGTTTACCGCGGCACAAAGGTATGTAAGCAACATGATAACATTGACAATATAGATGTAATGGATTTCAATTATTATATTATTTGTATATACTGTTAGTGACAAAACCAGATAAGCATCAATTATCAAGTCTGACGTTATGATGTTCATAACATTATTTTATACAATTGGTTTATTCACATGTGCTTATAATAAACAGTATTAAACATTCCTAGTAAGTTTGTTGTTATGTTTATTAATTACTTTTACAAAGTATACAAGAATGTAATTATATTTTTTATGTTTAAAAATATACATATTTGTTGAAAGTAAAATTTATTGTTTATACAAATTCTCTCTTATATTGCAATTTTTTATTGGCTTATATCAGTGTATGTGGCCGCCAATGGCTAATATTATGCAATAATTTCCTACATTTCATAGTTTAGTCAACTTGTATTAATTAGTTATTAGTTTAGGTAATTTATTAAAATTACTACATGTTTATATTTTAATTAAAAATGTATTTGTATTAATATTTTGAAAATCTGTATTATCAGATAAGTCTTCTGGTAATTCAGGTTTAAGAAATATATTATTATGTATTTGATATGGTACATTTGTTTTCTCAAAAAATTTGTTGTTATTTTTCCTGAAAAATTATACTTCCAAAATATTTTGTAATTACCTGAGGTTTTTGATACTCAATGTTCAAAAAAACCATGAAAATAAAAACTAAAATTTTATAATTTGCTATATCATGTCATATTTTATTAGACATAAATTTTAATTTTTAATTAAACATTAATTAGATTAATAATCTAATTTACCAGGTATCCTTTAGTCACATATACTCATACTTATATTGTGTAATTAATAAATAATATGAAATAAATCAAATACAGAAACCAATCAAAACAATTGTATTATATTATAATGATCATAAATTAAATTAAAACAAATTTTTAAATATATTTTTTATTCAATTTTGCATGGTTTATATGTCATAATAAGTTAATAAGTTATACATTTCAAAAAATTGTAAGATCGATAATTTGATCAGTCGAATAAAGTAAAAATAATAATAAAAAATATAAATTATCGGCATCTTATGGTAAAGAGATGGAAGTTAAAAAGTTTTCAATATTGCGTATACAATTATAATCTTCGCATCATTTTTTTAATTGAATTTGTATTTTTTTTGTACACCGTTTTTGTTGTATCTGTTGTGGTACTCCTAATTGGATTTGGGCTAGCTTTGTTTCATCAGCTGCCACTTCTAACCTTATTTTATCTATAATAGTCCAAATTGTTGGATGTGTTTGTCTTACTAATTTACTAAACCTTTGGTTGAATTGTTAGTTCGTTCTTTATCATTTAAAGTTGAATTGTGTATGTTCTACGAATTTGGTGAAAAAATAGGTAGACAATTTTTTAAGACTATTCTGTGTTTTTCATTTCTAATTTGCCTGTACTTGCCATTAACGTAGGTTGTATCAAAATAATTCCACAAAGTTTCAGCTTCCTCAGGAATAATATTTTTTAAATATGTAATACCATCTTTAACATCGCTAACGGATAAAAATGCCAAACCATCCATTTTTCTACAAAATTCGATTAAATTTTGATGTTCTCTATATTGTGTCTGCAACCTTAATTCTTGTACTTTCCGATAAGTCGATTGAGTTAAATGGTAGAAACAACCCTGAATACGTACATGTCGTCCAAGGACATGCATGATTGCAGAGATTACTGCACGTTCAAAATGAACATGTACTACCATAGGATCAGGAGAACACCACTCACCCTAAACATAAATTAATAAAATAAATATGTAATTATATTTCAGATTCTGAGCGGAGAACTGAATGTATTGATTTCACAATGATGTACTACTGAAAAGCTACTGAAGTTAAAAATCGAAACATTAATTCGACTACTTATCGTGTACACAGACACAACAATAAAAAAACACATACAATATATATATAAATAATAATAATTCAACCTAACCGGCTAATTAAATTTCGTTAATATATGTGTCAAAGTATTAAAGACTTACCAAAATATCAAGTTTGTCTAATGTAGCTGAATCGATAAGATTTTTCTTTTTTCTGTGGTTTTTAATAGTTCATTTTAATGTTTCTTCGACGGCCATCCTTACTCTGGTAGGTTTAGTCATCTAATTGAGACACCGCTTCAGCATACATGTACAATGAATTAGCTCTAGAACACATCGCAGTGTCTTTAATTTTATTTATAACTTTTGCAACATCGATTTTTGCTTGTTCAGCAGGGTACTCATGCATAACTTTGAGTATTGGGTGTGTTTTAAATACAGAAGTGTGGAGAATAGATGGGCAGTATAGAGAACTTTTTTATTACATCTCCATGTATAATATTTTTTCCCGTGTCTATTATAACGAACATATTGCCTTAAAACGTTACTTTGTATTTTCCTTTATTAGAGGTAATTATTTTTATAATTAAACACAAAAAAAAAAAAACTTGAAAAACATGAAAACAACAATTTAAAAGTTTAAACCACTTCAAACACGACAATTCTCGATGACATTAGTTCAATTTCCAATGTTATACTACACTGTGTAACAACTAAATAATCTATGTAGTAACTAACCACTAGGTAATACCTACAATAAAATGATGCACGTGTGCTTGTATTATCGTAACAGTCTAAATAAGTCAAAATTTGTAATGAATAACATAGGGTACAAGAGTATTCAACAGATAGAATACCTGGGTAGTTGGATTAGTGATCTAAATTTTTAATTAGAAGTTAAAACTTATATCTAATAAAATATGACGTAATATAAAAAAATATAAAATTTTGGTTTTTATTTTCATATTTTTTATCTTTTGATCTTTTTTCCTTTGGCTTTTTATTTTTTGGTTTTTTTTCTTGGTTTTTTTCTCGCGATTCCCTATAACAAGTGACACGCGTTCACTCCTACGACGACCTACCTCATACACACTAAGCTAATGACACTAAAATTAATTAGAATGACACTGTTAACTTTATGAGGTATGGTAGTATGCGTTTGTCAATTCAATAGCCGTTTCTTCTAAATCAGAATGACTCAAAGATTGTATGTATATACCTTGGCACTATTCAGTCTAAATAAATAAATTTCATTGACACATAATAATATGTATATCCCGGTGCTGTTATTTTATTGGGCAAGAACGTTGAAAGACTTGAAAATAAAACATAAAACACAGTTTAAGTCGGAAACACTTTTATTGGCTTCAAACAAACAAACATAAAATATTTCGCTTAGCCCGTACTATGACCGTCGCTCACTCGCCACATTTTTCGTACCAATACGCTCTTGCCGAATTTTACGACTACAGCGGGACTGCCCGTTAGGTTAGGTTAAGACGAGAACATTCTATCTGACATCACTGGCCTGGCCTGACAATAAGTCAGTTTTGACTATTTTATTCAAAACTCATAAGTGAATAATAATTATATATGATATTAATATAATAGATGAGAAGTTTTGGGCAAAAATTATTTCAACTTGCACCGTATTATGTAATAGTAAAATAAATTACTAATCTATTTAAAGCAGGTTCTTACGGTAGAATCCGCTTAATTAGAACACATTGAATTGTGACCTATTTTTCGCCATTATCCGACTGTCCCGGTTAACCGAATAACTAATAAACCGAAACTATTAAAATGCATAAATATGTACATAATAATTTCATTCACAAAATACATACATAATTAATTCATACTTTGTTTAAAAAATAGTAGTAGTAGTATTAATATATCGTAAATTAATTAATTAACTGATTGATTTTACATATTTACTATAAATTAATTGATTGGCATAGGTACTTAACTCATATTTTGTTAGGCTGTAAGCTGTAAGGTACTAAATTCTCTTTAATAGCCTCCAAAATGACGTGTTACCAGCAGTTCAGGGTAATGAGTTTTTAAATTCTTGATGATCTCCATTTCGAGTAGTTGAATGAGAGAGGTAGTATTTTGTGGCCGAAACTAGCATAATATTTTTTATCTCTTTTATCTTTAAGGAGTACCTACGTGGTAGTAGGAGAAAAACAAATGAATAAAAGTAAAATGCGTAACATAAAATTATTACATACATATATGTACCATGTACGTATTACGTATATAAAATATAATATAGTCATAAAGATTAGATAATTACTGTTTCGATAAGAAAGTAGGTAAGTAAATCATTGTCCCTTATAACCGGTGGTTTGTCTCTAATAAACGAAGTTAAATTTCCTAAAATAAATACATTCGTTTGGAACTGTTTCAATTTGTCCCCTTTAAGCGGATTCTACTGTATTGGGTTCTGAGCGTATCGATAAATATATTGGTTTTACAACGATGTGTGTTTTTTTTTTGTAAAAACATTTTTTTAGTAGAAAAAATGCTCCGTTCATAAACTTTGATAGAGGTTTGTGGTAGCAAATTTGATTTAGTTGGTACTTTGGCAGGTCAAAATTGAACATTTTTAATACCTAGTTTTAAAATAATCGAGATAAACGAAAAAAAAAGTAAGCATAAGTGCAGTGTTCTGCTATATATCAGGTTTCGTGCGAGTCATAGACTGTATGTGCTATGGATGTGTTAAATTTGAATTCAATATTTCAATGATATATAATTGTTCCTAAAAACGATTTTGAGCAAAGATCTGTCAGCCTCAGCCTAGTATATTACTTATAGTATATAAGGTTAGGTTATTATAAATTTTAAAATGGAGTAAAATACCCATGTCCTTCCTGCGGTAAGCTTCGCTGACGGCCGACGGACAAGATGCGTGGTACACTGGCACACACTGCGGAAGCACGTATACCTCCATTGGGCAATAAACATTTATTCATACGCCTTGGCCGGCATTATAATTATTATTTAATTTTGCGTGTGTATCCTTTATTTTGACGATAATTGCCCGATTGTGTCCACGGGAACGACGGCCCTTTATGAGATTTTTGTTTATATTATATACGTGAATGGTTTGTATGGATTGACTTAAGCCCCCCCGTGGAAATATTTTATATTTTTTTGTGTTCATTTTCTTTCTATTGGAGCTTAACGCCAGTTGGCTTTCTTCGCAAATGTCAATAATCCTCCTCAGAGTCATCTGAAACTAATAATTTGTATTTTTTATTTAATTCCTATCCACATTATTTTATTAATGATACAAATCCTACGATCTCCTTCACTATCATGATGTTTAAACGGGTCATAGGTTGGCGACTTATGCTACAAACCAAGGCGTCAGTAACAATAATGGCACAACTAACTCAATCAAAGACGATGTATTCTAAAAAGGTTTATTAAATGTTGGAAATAGTAATAACTTAGTACACCATCACCTGAGCCCTCGCCTGCAGCCCACTTCTTGAGGGTATGTAATATTAAAGACCACGGAAGCAGCGGCGTACGAGTTGAAACAATTAAATGATTATGATTATATATATATATATATATATATATTTAAGGTATTTTATTAAACAGTAAATCGAATTGAATCAAAATTTTAGAAAATGCATATTTTATATTTCAAAGTACACTGAAATCAACGCTCAATCGTAATTTCATGACCGCGCCTGAATGTGTACTTACTGCGCAGCTCCATTAAAAAAATATCATTCACCACTACTTATATTATAGGCTATGGTATGTATAAGTAACTATTCATCCGGTATAACACTACAACAAGATACAGATCCTATAATATAAACGTACATTTAATATAACACTAACATAATATCATATGAAAATTCGTCATTTATATAGCTGGAATCAGTTTTCAGAAGCTACGTATAAATATTTTATTTGAAAATAAGAAATAAGATATTCTTTAAAGTTTTATTATCTAATATTACATTCATCGTCGTATGCATTTTCAACACATATTCACAGAAGGTGTTAAAAAGTCTTGACTTGAACGAAGGTACGTCGATTTATTTTCTGCATGTTTGAGTACATTAAGAAATGTACAATGTTTGTATATTATTAGTACGAACATAACAAATTAAAAAAATAAAAATTCAATGTTACCTACTAATTATTATCATAATATAAAAACATTAATATTATAAACAAAAATATTCAATCAACTCAAATTAATTTAAGTTTAATTTAAGATTCAACTCTATTAGATATAAGGTATTTAAATAACTTATATTTTAAATACTCTTTAACTAATTAGTAATTATGAATCTATTTTTGTATCATAAATTCAATGATGGCCAGTTACTAAGGAGTTTCCAATTAATAAAACATTTATACTAGGTTTACATTTTAAATGCACTAGCTTTATGCACGCAAATTAATTATAATAACTTACTGCAAAATATTAAAATTTAAAAAACACTATTTCGATATATTTCGTTTACTTATTTACAACCAATAGGGAGTATTTATTATATTGAATAATTATAAAACTCTAAGAATATTTAAAACAATAACCTGATTTTGAATCTGCTGACCTTAATTATTTCGGAGAATATTTCACTGATAACCGTATCTACTAAAAACAATATAAATGCATGTTTCAATTTAATATAAAATATTTAAATATTTTAGAACTTAAGAAAAAAAAATTCTAAATTTTAGACTAAGATTACATTTATAACAATACATATATTACAAAAGTTTATTAAACAAAATAAGAAAACATCATACACCTCGATTGTCCTAGTTACAATATTGAATTTAAAAATGTAATAAATTATTTTGGATGTGAGAAGAAAATAGAGAGTTATTGATTTATGTCTTATATTTGTTTAAACTTAAATGTTAAATGTATATTTCTTTAAGGTAATATATGCCGGAAAGTTCTAAAACCTGATCAAAATTATGTGTGTACTAGTGCAAGACACTGCGAAGTTTTTAATGAAAGCATTAGAACTCGTAATCATTTTAATTCGTTAATGTAAATCCGATAGTTTGCTGTCCGGAAACGGCTAATGAACGATTAATTGAAAATTGAAATACCAAAAAATAAAAATGAAAGATCAATATCCGCCGATGAATGTATGAACACACATTACCAAATTTGTATTATATACATATAATACGAAAATACTCGAAATCAGTTTGAAGTTATTGTTTACAATATTTTTCGACTTGGTTCTAAATAACTTCTTTCCATTCCTTTTTTTTATTATGTTTTTTATCATCTTTTGAGGCAGTAAAAGTGTTTCAATCATCAATTTTATGGGTGATTGCAGATTTCTCTGGCAACAAAATGGATCTAGTTGATAAGTTAGAGTTTACACAAGAGAGTCAATTGTAATTTTAACATTATTTACATTTTCTGTTTTTTTTTTTGTTGTAGTTTAAAATTGGTCTTTTAGACTTGACATTTTTATCAAATATTTATATTAAAATTATTTTGTAAACATAATGAAGTTTTGAAATTTTGGAATTTTTTCCTTCGATTTATGTATTATGAAATACCCTATTAATTGTTCTTAAAGAAACCAAAAAATATGGAAAATATATAGCCATGATTTTTGTTGATCTATTTCTGGGCTATCGGATTTTACGTAGGTATAGATGTTGAGTAGATTAAGAAAAAAACGTTTTTTTATGATCTTCTCTCAAGTTTATGAAGAATAATTTTAAAAAGATGAAAAATTCACTACTCATACAGCCATTCCACTGTAAATATGGTATCGAGTATGTCATTGTAATGGATGTTTTATACTTGATTTCAATGATAAATCTTTGTTTACGAAAAACGATTCTGAGCGAAGATAGATCCTAGCATATTTTTATAAATAATCAAATTTAAAAAAAAAATTAATAAAAATCAAAAATATCTCATGGTTATAAATAGAGCGAGGATTTGTATGCATTTACATATTTATTCTGGTTGATTGTATGATATGCTAAGTAAGCACAAAATTTGTTTCGTGACATAACGATTTAAAAAATGAAACTTTGTTAGTGTGTATTTTTGCATATTTCGTCATTTTTCTATTTTAAGGGCTTATTTTACAATTTTAATTGCATATCTCATCTTTTAGTGCATATAACGATGTTTTTTTTGTTTTTTTTTGGAAATATTTTAAATTTATACTATTTTTAATTATAATATAAGAAAAAAAAAATATTATATTTTTATAGTTTCGATTGTTTGGATTAATATCAAAATATCATAAATTAATAGGATACTTGTAGACAACATGGTTTATTTATAATCGGGGAAATAAAATACGTATAGGTACCAACATAAGAAAATATCGATTACGACCATGATTGACCATTGACATTATTTCACTATTTCAGTTGCGTTAAAATATTTACAGTGCGTTCGTGTGTTTCGTGTTATAATTCGCGTTTTAATTAATTAATTTTTTTCAAAATGCCGAAAGACAAATCGTCGTTATCGAGTTGTCTTCGTAATCATGTGCGTGAATTCGGGAAAAATATTTTTTCAACCGACGGTCAAATCATACTGTGTAAATTTTGTGAAATAAGAGTTTCCCACAATAAACGATATTCAATTACACAACATATGAAAACAGAAAAACATTTAAAATCTGTGAAATTATGTCAGAATAAACAACACAATTTTCAAAGTTTATTCACTAATACTACAACACCGAATAAAAATTCATTTTCTGCAGATTTATGCAAAGTATTGGTTTTGGTAAATATTCCGCTAAAAAAACTTAATAATATACATTTCAAATCATTTTTGGAAAAATATACAACTCACGTTATACCAGATGAATCGACGATTCGTAAGAATTACTTACACGATTGCTATATTAATACAATGGATAAAATTCGTAATAAAATCGAAGGGAAAAAAGTGTGGTTGTCTATCGACGAAACTACGGATGTTGAAGGGCGATATGTCGCCAATGTCATCATCGGAACTTTAGAAATTGATGGTCCAGGTACAACGATGTTATTAAATTCCGAAGTTTTGGAAAAGGCAAATTACTCCACTGTTTCAAAACTATTTGATAAATCTTTAAATTTACTATGGCCTGAAGGTATACAACATGACTCGGTTCTTTTATTTTTAAGTGATGTTGCTCCGTACATGGTAAAAGCAGCAGGTGCAATTAAGGCATTTTACTCTAAAACACTCCACCTTACTTGCTTAGCTCATGGTTTTACATCTTACTGCTGAAGAAGTGAGAAAATGTTTTCTAAATGTGGATAAACTTATTTCAAACATAAAAAAAGTTTTTCTAAAATCACCATATCGCATTGCTTATTTTAAAAATGAAGCACCTGAACTGCCTTTACCTCCAGAACAGATCCTCACTCGTTGGGGGACATGGATCAACGCTGCTATATATTATTGTGAAAATATAAAACAAATTCGAAGTATTGTTAACCAGTTAAACCCAGATGATGCAATTTCTATACAAATGGCTCAAGACATTTTAGGGGACAAATCGTTGGATGCGAACTTAACATATATAAAATCTAATTTTGGATTTTTACCGGAAACAATTAAATGTCTCAAAAAATTGGGACTTAATTTGAATGATGCCATCACTTTAATTGAAAACGCAAAAGTATCTCTTCAAAACTGTAACGGACAAAAGGGTAAATCTGTTTATCAAAAATTTAATAGAGTATTGTCAAAAAATGAAGACTACGACACACTTACTAAAATATTAAAAATTATAAATGGTGAAAGTGAATCAATTCAAACCAATGAAGATTTATTTCCAAATGATATGGTATTTTTTAAATACGCGCCTATTACTTCTGTAGATGTGGAACGTTCATTTTCAAGATATAAAAATTTGTTGACTGACAAACGCCGATCGAAGGGTTTTGAAAATATAGCTAAAATGATTGGCATACAATGCAATTCACATTTAGGTAAGTACATTTATTTTAGGAGACATTTTTGATATAAATTGATTCCTGTTTTATATATATAGATTAAAGCTACCTGAAAATAGTGAAAGTGAAAAAATGAAGAAAAGTATTTTTAGTATTGTTCCATAATTTTTTTTTATAATATATTGTATTAATTAAATGTTCCAAAAATAAATTTTTTTATGCATATTTTTTTATTTTCCATGCATATTTTAACATTTTAGTGCATATATTGATGCATATTTAAGATTTTTTAGCGCATATTTGATTGATTTTTAATGCATATAAATCCGCGCTCTAGTTATAAATATTAAATAGCATAACTTTCCGGTGAACTTCTATTTTTATTGAATGTAATAAACTTGTTGGGAATTTTCTATTAAAATTTAAAATGTTGATAGTTAAAAGACATTTTTTTTATGAATTTCTAACTGAAAAATAATTTTCAAATTATTGGATCTTAATAAATGTTGTCAAAGTTTGAACTTTGAATGCATATAAAGAATGAACATGAATATGTGTTATAATATTTTTGAACTGCTATTAAAACAATTTATGAGAAATCTTGCATTAAATATTCAAAATTTTTCCAAGTGAAAAAATTTGTATTGACAACAATTTTAAAAAAATATACAAATTTCTCAGAATTAAAAATAGATAAAAAAGAGTATAAACGTTTTTAAAATATTATCATGTAGATATGAAAAACGATAAAATTAATATTTTGGTAATAATTGTGAAAGAAGAGAGCGGACAAAAATAATAATAAAAACACATCATTGTAAAATCATTGTTCATCGCCTGCTAAAAATTTAAAATAATGTATCAAAAAATATATAAAAAAAAAATAAATACAAATTAGTCATGTTATTAAATCTGATATTCCATAAAACATTGTCTAAGATATTACGAAAAAGAATTATATTAATATTACTCATAAACACCCACCCAAAAATTGTTTACCATTGTTTTACAAAATATTTAACTAACCACTTGCATTCGGTGAGTCAATTATAACATAAGTTGTTATATAGATCTGGAACAAACTGGAAATCCAAGTTTTTCTTTGATATTATACAGTTTTTTAACACTAATGTCTGAATAGCAATTTTAGATATTTTATTATCTAAATGAGCGCTAATTTCAGCCCATATTAGGTTAGTGGCAACAGCTATTTCTAAAAAAATATATAAATGTTAAATATGAATTGTGAGATTTATTAGATATATTAAATGCAAAAAAAATTATTCATAACAAATCAAAATTGAGAAAACTAAAAGTCAATAATAATCACATTCTGATTTTTTTTTTAATTTTAGTATTTATTCTAATTATATTTAGATATTTAAATCAATATGTTGGCAAAAAGTGTAAGAAAATTAATTTTAAAAATAATTTTGCAAAAATTCAACTGTACAACAAAACTAATTTTTATTTTAGTATATTTTATCTAAACATGTTAATTTAAATATAATTATATATAATTTCTTTTGGTAAGATTATTCTAAATGGAGATTCGGTGTGATATATAAACAGATAACTAATTAGGTAACTAAAATAAATAAATAAATAGATAACTAATTAAATTGAACATTTTGACTTTTACAATATAAAAATGTAATGCTAGATTACTATATGACATATTTGTAAAAACAAGTTTGAAATTTCAATTTTTTCGATAACGAACAATATTATATTAGCACAGATTAAATTCTGTGATTAAAATCTATGATATTAGTTAAAAGTCCATAACATTCTTTGTTTTTAATCCTAGTAGAAATTGTATTGCGTTATCTCTTTCATTGACAGAATTTTCATAATTATTTTACCCACACAGAACGAAAGGATAACATTTAAAAATTAATTTTTACTACGAAAAGTTGGTTTATTTATACAAGGCATATCCGTATATAGAAATTTTGTAACCCAAGCAAAAAATGCATGGCGCTCATTTTCAATACATTTTTTTTATTTTATAGTAGTGGCCAAAATTTTTTTCACCGAAGGTCACAAAAAATTAATTTTTTATGTTTCTCTTCTATGACTGAATAAGTGAAAAAAAATGTAATTTATAATAACGTAAATACTTTTAAGGACTGGTTATTAAATGATGGTAGCAATTGTTTGACGAAAGATATGAAGAAACCAATAAAACTGTACACAAACCTTAAGTAAAAATTGTAGAAGCTTGAGGAGTGAAATACCAACAAAACTAACCATTAGATATTTTTTTAATACTTATTTTAAAAGTATTTTAGTAGGTTTAGCAAATTGAAATTTGTAATAACTTCTGATCCTTATATTTTATAATAAACTAGGGTAATATATACTTACCTTACAATATATATTACAATCTTCCAATAAAAAAATCGAACACATGTATTATAATACAATAGAAATATAACAATACACTTCTTGTACAGCGACAATAAAATAATTGACTATTCTATTAATTCAATTTTTTTAAAGTTTAGTAAAAATGTTAGTGGGTCACACTCACATAGGATTACATAAATTATATTACAATTTCAATCTAAAATATTAATATAATTATTATTTGTTCAGCATAACATTGTTTAGATTAATGTGCTTGTTATAAAGAAAAATTTAATTTTTTATTCATTTTATCTGAAATAATTCCCCTTTCTCTCTAAGTGTGCCACTCCTGAAAAATTTCCAACAGTGCCCTTCTTAAAATCAGCTCTGCATTTGTATGCTATTTAATTAACACATTTTAAATATAACTATATTTTATAGCAAATAAAATTAGTTGTATTTATTTTTTATAAAGAATTAGCGAATTTGCAGTGTTTTGTAATTTAGATCATCGATCAGTGATATTGTAAAATATTATAAATTGAAAACACTCAATATTAGTCAGACTACAATAACCGGCTGATATTTGCAGACTCATTCAGCATGTTGGTTTAATTTTTGTACAGACAATTATTTTTATATTTTAACCATGTTTTTATGTTTATGTACGTAATTATTTTGTTATCTGGGCTAAATCTACAACGTAACTAAAACAAATTTATTTAAATTTATCAAATGAATAATAAGTAATAATTACTGTTAATAGACAAATTGTATATATATATAATTATATTTAGTTTTTTGATTATTTGGAAAAATCGAATGATAAAAAATATCGATGAATGAATAATCAAATTACAAATAATTGGTAGGTATCCTAGTTACGATTGATGAAAAATCAACAAAAAGTAGCAACATTACTATAGTTACGATGGAAATTTTTTTTATTGACTTGCATACTCACTCATGCCACCTTATAATAATTATCGGAGCATAACGTTGATAAAAAAAAGTCTTGCGAATTCTCGCGATAGTCGTGTTAAGTGTCGGTAGTATCGAAACCACAAAATTCGTAAAATGTCTATGTGTATAATGGGCCGGGCTGGCGCAATGGCCGTTTACAAAAACTGATTTTTAACCATAAAAAAATGTGCGAATTCATGCTAATTACGTGCTAAATATTTGTGCAAAAAATATTTTATTTTCCTAATGGGCCGGACTGTCGCAACGTACGTTCATGTAGACCTTTTAGACAGTGCATGATGCACACCAGCTCTATCTCAGTAGCAACCTCTCAATACTGAATCTTACGACTTACGAGCGACAACTGAACTTCTTTTAAAACAAACAGTTATCAGTTATCAGTGTTTTATTATTTTGATTCGCGTATTTTGAGTAATTACTTTGTGTAAACTTATCCTACTACAGCATAGTCTATAAGCAACTGTAACAATAATGCAATGTATATATGTATATATTACATAAAATTGTATTATACGGTATACCTGTTTGATCAAATTCTCGAATATATGACCTTGAGAGACCTCCGAATATCTAGAAGAAGGTAATAGCATAGCGTAATTCATAACTTACAAGTGTAGAGAATCATAATCAGAATCATATACAGGTTCTTAACACAACATTAATATGACGATTGTTTTTTTAATTTTTTTATTTTTACGTTATTATAATAGTAAATAGAATTAATTCAAAACCTGAATTTTAATAAATGCAAAATCAACATTTTATTGCTTTGCTGTATCAAACTTGAGTATGTATTGCGCAGGTCTACAATAAAAATTACCACTCACCACTACTTATAAAGTCTATAGTATATAAAAGTACTCACACAGTGTAACACTACAACAGAACAGTTTATAAAATTTAAATAGCATTTACTATTATATACTATAGCATATCGTGCGACGATTTGTAATTTATTTAACTGCAATCTATTTAACTCATAGGTTTCGTTTAAATATTTTATTTGAAAATGGGAAATAACATATTTTTTGAAATTATATTATTTGGCATTATATTAATCGTCTTATGCATTTTTAACATATCATCACAACAAGTAGTAAAAAATCTTGGCTTACAAGAAGGTACGTCGATTTATTTTATATATATTGAATATTGATAAACGTAAAATTGTATATTAATACACACACAACAAATCAGACGAAAACTAACGTTTTTAATTTTATATACATGAGAATCGAATACTTTGAATTCAATTACATTGATTTTATAATAAAAGTTTTAATATTATACATATGAATATTTAATTAACATAAAGTAATTTAAATTTTACGATCTAACTTAATGTATTTATTGTAAATAACTTATATTTTAGCCTATATTTTAATAATTATCTGTTTTAGATTCTGAACGGAAAGATGGTACTAACTACTGATTTTACAATAGCGTGTTTTTTATTTTTTGTGAATACACGATAAGTAGTCGAAAAACAAAACTTCAATTTTCAACTTTAGTGTCCTCTTTGGTGAAGAAGTAATCGAGTTGGTACATTTGATAGGTAAAAATGTAACTTAACTATAACTTTCAAAATCGTCAGGATAAAACAAAAAACCGGAATTTATATCAAAAACAGTTTTTAACAAAATCGATTTTGCATGTTTGGTATAACCGAAAAAAAAATAGCATTGATACATTCAAATTTCACTGAATGTTTATATTAACATTTTCTATACAGCATTATACTTTTTCAATATGTTGACTATATTTTAACTATATTTATAGGCAAAAAAAGTTATATTAGTTTTTTTTATATTGCCAATAAAAAAAAGTTTTGCTCCGTCAAAAAACTTGAAATTGTATTATAAAATCTTATAAGTGTATTTAAAAATAAATTGATGCAAATTAACAAAATTTTTTTATGAACGCTTAAAATTAGAACTTTGATGAAATTCATCAAAATCATAAAAATGTACATATTATTTTGTAGTTAAAATAGTATTAAATGTTTGATTTTATAGCTGAAGAAATGAATTTTTTTTAAGTAATTCATACTGTAACCAAAAATCCCAAATAATATTTGAACACAGGTTTTTTTTTTTTAAAGATATTTCAATTTCAAATCTGGATGAAATTAAATATTTAAACAAAGAATAACGATTTTACCTAAAATAGTTTTATGAATTGTCTTAAACACGTAATTTTTATTTTACAACTTGAAACATTTAACTGACTAATAATATAATAAGAGCACTATATTTTTCATGTTATTAAATTATATATAATGTATATAATTACTAATGTAATTCGTAATTAGTACCTATAAATAAAACGAGTAATTTTATAATATGTATAACATGTAATTGTAATACACTTATTAATACAATAAAATTTAATTTTACCACTGTGCTGCAATAACATGATAACCGGTTTAATTTTTAATAGATTTCTTGGTTGCAAATAAAATCTGTAGTGTATATGATAGTTAATTATATTTGCCATTAGGTATACGAAAATAATAAATATAAATTATAATGCTAATATTATAATGTTTAAAAAATAAAAAGTAATCATATAAAATAAAATTGATAATATAAAAATATATCTTATCGATTATTTATACTTAATAATTATTATATAGTTTAAAAAAGTGGAAAAATATGATTTACGTTTTTACTCATTAATTGTCAGTTACCGTATATACTAATTGATTTCCTAATTTACCTAATTTGTACCTGAAAAGGAAAAAAATAATATAATAATTGGGTCCTAGGACTATTTTGTGTAAAATATAAAATCAACCGTACGATTTGAATGTTATATGCAAAGTTTATCTCATCAATTTTTTTCATATAATTAAATTAATTTAATCATTGCCTATATTTTTTATTGAAGAGCAAGTATCAACTGAATTGTACCTAATATATTAATGTATAACACATTAGTCGAATTTTACAAAATTAACATAATAAAATATTTTTAACTATACCAGTATAAATACTTGATTTCTACAGACAGTCTTATGTTTGTAACAAAGGGAAGGAAGATTTTTTTTTTTTTTGAAGTTTAACGGATTCAGTTAGTATCAAAACATGGATTCAATTAGTATTATATTTTAAATTTAACGAGACTCAATTAGTATGTAATTAATACCCGAGACTCAATTCGTTCTAAAATGTTTCATTGGGACTCAGTTCGTATGCAACTGTTATCAGTGCCATACATAGCAGTATAGTGGGGATACATAGCATAAATCTGTCACCATTTTGTTAACAAATTGCAGTAAATAAATATCCCAATATTAAAATTTTCGTGAAAATTTTTGTCAAAATTTGAACTTTAAAATGATAATAAATAAATCTGTAATCTATGTATCTCAAATATTTTTAAATGACAAAAAAAATTTTTTAAAATAAAAATTAAAAATAGCTATAAATAACATAAAAATATTCAAAATATTTTTTAACTATACCACGTATAGAAAATGCTAATATAAATATTTGGTGAAAATTTCAAGTATCGATTTTACACCAAAAACAAAATTCTAAAAATTAGTTTTGTTAAAAAGTGTTTATTGTCCCAAAAAGTGATTACAGACACAAAAAACACACATCATTGTAAAATCAATATATTCATTGCTTCTCTCAAAATCTAAAACTGTGATTACATATTTTTAAAATTTTTGTTTACAGTAAAAACTACTTATGAGAATCCTTATTTTAAATTTTCAATCCTTAGCTATAAAAATTAAAAATGTTGTAATTTTCAAAATATAAAATATTTATATTTTTTGTATTTTCGTGATTTTGAAAATATGATTATCTGTATTTATAGAAATAAAAACTAAATATAATTAAAAATTTTAAATGACTATAATTAGATCAAAAAGAGTTAAAATATTTTGAAAAATTGATCTTAAATGGAAAACGGTCATATAAACATTTAATGGATCTACAATTATTTTTTTTTAATTAGGTAGGTACTACAAAAAAACAAAACCGATTTCGTCTCAAATTACTTTTGAGTTTAAAGTTCCTGTTTATCTCAATTTTTTGTTTTTCCTTATACTTATTTACTACCAGAAACTACACCCAAAGATGAAAATCGAAGCATATTTTCAATTACTTTTTGTGTACACAAACAAAAAAATAATAACCATCATTGTAAAATCAATACGTTCATCATTCCACTCAGAATCTAAAATAAATTGAATGCATTATTTTGGTGATAAGAAAAAAATGGAAAAGTATTAATTTATATTTTAAATTTTTAGCTCAAGTATAAAATTTATTTTTCTTTTAGGTGATATATGTCAGAAAGCCTTAAAACCAGATCAAGATTATGTGTGTATAAGTGCTAGAAACTGCAAAGCTTTTAATGAAAGTATAAGAACTCGTAATTATCTTGGTATATGTAAGTTTGTTGGTTTAGAACCAATAGTTTGTTGTCCACTTACGGCTAATGAACAGTTATGTGAAATACCGAAAAATAAAAGTGTAGGAAGATCAATGTCTGCCAATGAAAGTATGTAAACGCATTAACAAATGAATATTTTATATTTATAAGCATTATGAATCATTTTATAAATTACTTTATTTCCATACCTATTTTTTTCATTAAAAAAGTTTTAATCATACAATTTATAAGTGATTACGTGTTTCTTTAGTAACAAATTAAATTTAGTTGGTGGTTTAATTTTAATATCTAAACGATGAATAACGATTTTAGTTCTTACTGCGTTTTAGTATTATTTAGTATGCACTGATACACATGTACACTTAATTAAATATATTGAAATAAATTTTTTTAATTGAATAATTTGCAGAATGTTATCAAAATTTTAATTCACGGAGATTCGAATATCTTCCTGTACCATTGGATTATAAGGCATCTGATAATCAAGAATTGCTTAAGTTGAATCAAACACATAAACTACTTAAATATCGGTTTTCTTTTGTCCATCAATATGTTGTGGGTGGTTTAGAGGCTAAACTACGAGAGTTTCCACACATGGTAATATTGAATTCTAATAATACTAAAAGCCAAGATAAGTAGATGGTAGATTATTATTTATTTTTGTAAATGTAAAACTATAGGCACTATTAGGTTATGGTGCCACCACGACAAATGCAGATGACTGGAGATGCGGAGGTTCGCTGATAAGCGAAAGGTGGATATTGACTGCAGCGCACTGTCAACAAAGTTCTGGGTAAATAAGGAAACTAAAATATTAAACATTAGTTAAGTAACTTAAAATAAATTGTGTGTGCTGTCTGTTATTATAATAGAAATCCATTTAATTTAATTTTAAGGAACATGGCTCGTTGGGCTCGCCTCGGAGTTTTAGCAAGAGTCTTTAATGAAAGCGACGTAAATCGGTCCAATGACTATCAAATAGTGCAGCATGTCATACATCCCGATTACAAACCACCTTCACTATACAACGATATAGCATTATTCCGTCTGGAAAAGGACGTAGAATTCTCCAAAGAAGTCCGACCAATATGTCTCAACTCGGATCCGTCGTCAACACCATTAAGACCGATAGTTACTGGTTGGGGACGAATTTCTACGGGTTAATTTAAAATGCTTAAATGATAACCCCCCAAAAATAATATAGCCAGTAGCCATCACTATAGTAAATCAAAAGTTAACATTTTTTTTTTTTTTATTTAAATTTTTCAGCTGGACCACTTAGTGACACTTTGTTGAGAGTGTATTTGGATATTTTCCCGATAAATCAGTGCAATGAAAGTTATTTTTCAAATAATAATTTAAAATATCAATTCGGTATATTGCCTGACAGTATGATATGTGCAGGTTCAATTGATGGCACCAGAGATAGTTGTTCGGTACGTGCTATAAAATATTTAATGCTCTATATAAAACTTAATACTTAAACAATATCAATAATGCTGTAGGGTGATTCGGGAGGTCCACTTCAAGTAATACATACTGAATTGAAAGATATGTATACACAACATGGGATTACATCTTTTGGGAAAATGTGTGCTGATAAAAATACGCCTGGAATTTATACTAGAGTAGCAAAATACATATCATGGATTGAAAAAATAGCGTTTTCAAATAACTAAAAATGTTTAGTAAAAATGAAATCAAATTTAAAAGTTGATTTCTATTTTTTTTTTCTGATTGCTTCAATCAATAATGTATTGATTTTAGAATGATATATGGTTGGTTTTTTGTTAGAATACACATTTTTTAGTGAAAAAATACTTCAATTGTTCAACTTTAATATTTTTTCTAGTGAATCCAGTTGGTAATTTTGGGTGTATTTAGTCAATTTAAAAATTTTAATTTTCAGATCTTTTTAAAATAATTGAGAATAACAAATAAAAAGCTTGGAATAATCTGAAGTTATTTCCAGTTTTAGATAAAATCGATTTTTTGATTTTGTCGTAATTTGTAAACGAATTAAAATTTATACCAAATGCATTTATTAGTATTTTTTATATGGAATAATTTTTAATATACTTCAATTCTTATTGAACTACTTATAGACATTTACGATTATCGATTTTTTTAAAGTTTTTTTTCTTTAAATACCAATAAAAAATGTTTTGCTAATACAAATGCATTTAATAAAAGTTATTATTTGATTATTATACAGTAAATTGAAATAATTTTCATCAAAACATGGTATATATTATTATATCATTATAATAGGTATTTTAACATATATTATTGTTATTCACATAACTTAATACTGAAATATAGTGTATAATGGTATAAATAATTATCGGTTATAAATATTTATCAGTAATAAACTATTTCTACAAATTAAAACATTTTAAATGTTATTAAATAGCTTAAATTATAAAACAAAAAATGTGAACAAGCGGGTACCGCTCTCCTGTATAGTAGATGTCGAGTGTAACACTGTAATAGATGTGATCAATTTGAATTCTTTAATATAAAATCAATTTATCTATACGAAAAACGATTTTGAGCGAAGACGGTCAATTCTACAGTTATCTGTGTCAGTTACGGGTATAATAAAAAATGAATGTACATAAAATATTTACAAAATTAAATCCTGTGTTTCGACATTTCGCGATTCTTTAATTTGCATAAATTATAAAATAGTGTCCCGAACATGGTATAATTTGGATGGCTAAAAAATATTATAGTAAGGAATTTTTACTTTAGACAAGCTCAGTTTTGAAGAACTTAAATTGTAACTAATTAACATAAACAGAATACAGAAACATATATTTATAATTCATAAATCATAACCATCGTGTTATCAGGAAGATTTATTATTAGAATCGATTACCGAAAATTTATTGTGGAAAATTAGATGAAATTGAAGATTATTTTCTGATAAATGTCGGGAATATATATGTATCACCATAAAAGTGGTGTATCTAAATTTCCAATTCACGACGCACAATTATGGATATTGAATTGACGAGACACCGTGAGAATCGTCCCGGACTGTTCTAATGGTACAAATGATCGTTTGAAATTTACGTCGGAATATTACTGAGTATTTCGAGTTATTGAGGGCTGGCAAGTATAAGTTCTAATGGAGAATGACCTAGAGCAAATCTAGTGATTTTGAGTAAAGGAAAATTCTTATTGTGTGTCTCCGGATATATCTATATATAGTAACCTCAGGGTAAACTTCAGGTTGGGTATAACTCGCTTTCCTGGTAAAGAAATAAATAAATAATGTGAACATTTATGATATAAATATGATTAAATAAATACCATAAAAATTAAATATCTGTATGTAGTTTGTGAGTATGCAAAATAAATTCAAATAATAATACTATATAAAGATATTTTATGGTACTATGCTCACTATATGGTGTAGTCCACTGAGATTCTATAAGTAGTATCTCAACATTTATAGCAAACTAATGCTATACACATACTAAATATTAGATAATATTTTTTATAGTATTTTAGTTTTATATATTTATAAGTTCTAATATTTTATAACAGAATGAATTTCTTCCTATGTGTAAAATAAAATTAGTACCTTATTTTTGTTCTCGTATAACATAAATTCTTTCTTGTGTTTCTACAGTGCGATTATTAGTTAATATTGAGTTATAGGTAGATATCAAAAATACCATATCGTAAGTAAAAATTTAATGTATCTACCAATAAAAAAAATTTCGTGGTTAATGTGTAGAAAATATTTTCATCAAAATTATGCTCCTAATTTCAATAGAAATTTCATCGATAAACCGATAAACGATATTAGATTTATGATGTATGTTAACAGGAATTAATCATAAGAAAAAATATGGAAGTCTAGAAAACTAAAAATTTATAAGAATAACGATCAAGCAAGCAAGAAGAAAACAGTTTTATAGGTAAATGTAGGTTTGTGAGCCAATATTTCTATTTTAATGAAAAAGTTTGAGATACTAATATTGAAGTAGAAAATTCTGAGTGGAGACGGTCGTCAGTCTAGGATATTTAGTATACCTAGTAATGCTATTAGTAATTTTTTTCTATCAGTATTAGTAAGTTTATTAATTTTTTCCGAAAACATTACATTTATTGTATTATTATAATTATGAAAATATATTTAACATTTTTTATTTTTGTTATTAACTTTAGACTTTTAGAGTCAATACTACATTACCATAAAACGGTGTGAATAGGTTTGTGGTATAATTAATAAATTAATATTAAATAGGAAATAGCTTAAAATAAATGTTTTGAAAATGTCATTGTGTACATAAAATATGATTATAAGTGTATATACGTAGATAGAGAATCAATCACACTAAAAATATTTTTGAATTACAATAAAATAACTAAAATTGTTATTTTTCCTTTAAATATCTAAATTCGTACAAATTTGAACTTAAAATATCTATAAAATAAATTGTTCTTATATATTTATTAGATTATTTGGTTTCAAAATAAACTACTTGCGAGCTTATAAAAAATTTTCAAGCTTTAGTAATAAAAATCGAATATTTTATATATTTTTAACTACAAAATAATTTGCACATTTTGTGATTTTAACGAATTTTCACAAAAATTGAACTTCAAATTCTTATCAATAAAAACTGTATCTATGTTTTTTTAATATTTTTAAATAGTCTTGGTTGATCGCAAATTTGATATGTTGATTGTAAGATGGATACAAAACATGCGGTGTGGTGTCCTTTTAAATATTAATAGGTAATAAATAATATTATATCGTCAATTTTATTTTAGAATTGTAGTAATTGAACTGATGGTGCTTAATGATACATGGTTCATTATTTCACAAGGCCGTGGCAGTTATAACTGATGAGTATTAAGTAGATCGAACGGTTAAATCGCACATTGGAGTGCTGCCAGCAATAATATAATATTAAAGGTATTAATAATTAAAGTTCTAATAACTAATGCTGGCGTACACTTTACATTAAGTTATATCGGGAAAATTTGTTCTCCGCTGGAACTGGGTTCAGTTTCCAATTAGTTTCCATTTTGTTGGTAGGTTAATAGTCAATAAGTGATTAATCAAAGAACCTAGCCATTAAAATCCATAATACATGATTGGTAGATACCAATAATTTAATAATGGCAATAAAAACGTGTGTATCGAATTACGATAGATAATTATTACTCACAATTCGTATAATCAAACAAACAAATAAAAATTATTATCATTTATATTATAATAATGACGCAAGTATCACCAACGACCTATTATGTTTACTGATGATAGCCGATAGACGATGAATCCAATTGTCCAATTACTCCAATTGTTACGAACATGGTGACTATATATCTATTAGCATGCATCTATTACTTATGTGTATTTTTTTTTCATAAAAATAATAACTGCTAAAAACACAATTTATTACTTGTTCGTTTTAGGTAAATCATTTTTCATCTGCAGGGATGGGCAATTTGAAGTTATTAGAGGACCAATATTTAAAACATTAAAATCTAGCTGGCCAAAATATAGAAAGCTAAAAAAGGTCATTAAAAGTAACTATTTAAAACTAGCATTTATTTTGTATAATTTTTACAATTATTTAATGTAAGCTATGATAAGGACGTGTGACTGCAGACTATAACACAGAAAAATCAACTTCTATTTCGGAAGTGGAAACATGATTTAATGTTTGATCTATAAACCGATTTCTTTGTTTTGATTTGATATGTCTTATATAGAAAATATAGCATAAGCTAAATAAAAAAGGTCTGTGGACTGCTAGTTGCCAATCCCTAGTATATAGGTACAATCAGAAGCACAAAATATATTATGGTGTAAATTGCGTAAATATACTCGTAAAAATAGGTATTATATACCTATGTATACATTATATAATATAATATAACGATTATAATGTGTGTCCGATGGTTGTTCAGTTGTTTCGTACCTATACAATTATATACAAATATTTTTAAAGACCTTGATTAGGATAATGGTTTACAGACGACGGTTACCGTAGATCCTAATTTGGGTTTTATGGATTTATTAGAATTCTCTTAATACATTTTTACTGTTTTTATGCAACGAAACGAAATTTGGACTAACATTTTCTTCTACTTCTCATCCTTCGTTTCTTCCTACAGCTGGCTGACAAATAAATGGATATAAAACAATAATAACTAGATAACTGTAGTACAATGATTATTAAAATTTTATATCAGTGGGATACTGGCATATGTGAGGGAGGTGGGGCAGTATTGAGAAAAGTGCTTTACCAAAAGTGTTTTTTGTACATTTCTTTATTTATGCTATTTTGTCATTTTTTATATTATATAGGTACTATAAATTTAAATCGTTATAATAGCTAATATGCAGATATATAATTAAGGGAAATTGGAATTCTTGCAGAAGAGTGAACATAGAAGTTTAGTCCTAGACTCCTAGAGAATCTAAAATAGCGTTGCTTCATTAAATAAAAACCGTCTAAGTACATACGATGAGTTATAAATCAGCACAATCGGTCTAATAGACGTGCCGTATCGTGTTGGAATGTTGACTAGTTGCTATGTTAAGTATTTCTCTATTGTAAGTTACAAAATTCCTAACTGGAAATTATAGCCTAAATGTACCTATTAACATAGTTTATTGCAGTGGCGCCAGTCTTAAAAATTTAGTCGGGCGAAAAATATTTTAAAAAGGCTACAATATCTAAATACCGGTACCAATGACGTCACAGGCAATAATTACCTCCTAAATTATTATCGTGGGGGGGGGGGGGGGGGTAATATTTACCTGAGGTAATAACCGCCTACAATAACAGACGATTATTACCCCCTCAACATTATTACCATGGGGGGTATTAATTGTCTGAGGTAAAAATTGCCTGAGGTAATAATCGTCTGCAGTAACAGGCGATTATTACCCCTTTCAAGAGCGAGTTCACGGAGGGGAACGAGGGTGTCATCTACTCATATCCCCTCCATGACCTTTTTTATGCTTATGTCTGTATTTCCTCGTTTGTTTCGGTTTAAGGATGATTCACACTATAATCAGACACGTACCAATGCGGACCCCATACCGTACCGTAATAATGTATTAATAAATATAAATAATTATTATAGTAATAATAATAATATATACATATAAATTTATATATTTATTAATATATATTATATTAATATTAATACCTCCACGGTATTAATATAATGGAGGGATGATCGGAGTAATAATATTTTTTCCTAATGGTAGTTTTAATTTTTGATAAAAAAACATTAAATTGAAATTTCGGCATACGAAAATATTTTAAAAAAAATGTCTTCGTGGTCAGTTAACTGTTTATACAAACTTACACATTCTCCTTCGATGTGCCGTCTTACGAGGAAATACAGATATAAGCATAAAAAAGGTCATGGGGGGGGGATATGAGTAGATGACATCCTCGTTCCCCCCGTGAGATCGCTCCTGAAAGGGGGAATAATAGTCTGTTACTGTAGGCGATTAATACCTCCAGGTTATAATATAGGGGGGGGGGGGGTAATAATCGCCTGTTACTGCAGACGATAAACAGGAAGCGGCACTATCCTTAAATTTTCGAAAGATATCATGTCGTGCCCTACTTCGACATAGGGTTCGGCGCCCTGCCTATTATTAACTACTATAACGAATAATGACACAAGATTGTATAAATATCATAAATAATTATTTAGTTAAAAAAGTATTGTGGAGTAGAATTGCACCAAAGAAAATGTTGCACATATTATGTTACTCTTAAGGCTAATAAAATACGAAAATACTAATACACTGATGGCGCCATCTCTTCAATAAATTAAAATTGAATACATTTTAGAAATAAATTTCCCGTGCTAAATCAGCTAATACGAAATATAAGCAGGAATCTAACCAATTATATGCCTAATAAAAAAGAAAATAATTGTTAATTATTGTTTATTATTTAAATGTACATCAAAAAGCAATGTCTATATAGAATCGAAAACTAATATACGAAATACCTATTCCCTTATATTATATAAAATGCTCATACGAATAAAAGAAAGAGTACAAACACCTATATCGAACACATAGTGTGCTAGGAAATAAAATTTTTTAGAGCATGTTGATTTTACATTGAAAACGAATTTTCTGGTCGAATTTCGATCAATAGACCATATTAGTAACTAATATTAATAGACTAAGGGAAAGCTGCTACATATTTAGGGTGTTCTTTCTTTTTATTTCGTCCGCTATTATGATTTATGATCTCTTACATAAATTATTAATATAATCTACATTTGTATTTAACGACATGCTTTATTCCATATACGTAATGTATTGCTTTTAAAAATATAACATTTAATTAAATGTTACAGTATCTTATTGAAATTAAAAAAAAAAATAAATTTGTGAATATTTTATCGAAGAATTAGAATTCAATGATTTGATGCAGTGTACATATTACCAAACTATTAACTACGTACTTTTAATTCATTATATTCATATATTTAGCTTAATTATGATATAAAAACTAACAATAATATACTTATGAACACAATATTTTAATCAATTATACCGATAATATTTTGAAACCTATTATTGAACCGAAATCAGTTCAATGATCAGATATTGTCGTATATAATAATACAAATTGTTATCGTATAATTGTAAATTAGAATATTTTAAGGACGAAATGGTGTCAGTGTGAAAATCGTGAGTGCAACATAGACTAAATGGGTTTGTGTAGGATATTATGTTTGGTCTACAAAATCTATTATTAAATCGTATAAACATTCTGCGAACTGTTTTTTTGTATATCTTTGCCGCATTAAGTCTTACTAATACTGTCACCCGCAAAACTTGGCCTCATATCTATTATAATGATATGATTTTATGGGAATGTTCCTATTTAATTTCATTCCGACTCTTTTCTATTCCAATTGCTCTTTTAAAAATATAAATACTTGGTCTTTTTTTTAAGCATTTCTTTTCTAAATACTTTTAACAATATGTTTAAAAATACATATCATAAACGAATAAATAACACAAACGATTAATCCCAATATTGATAATTAAAAATATCATTAATCACACGCAATCATTATTTTATTTTAAGTTTTGTATAATATGTTTAATCATTACGTACTACATATTATATATAATAACATTAATAACCGCTTCAAGGTATCTACCTAACTGATGTTGTCGTGCGTATTATTTATTACTGGATGTTACATGAAAATCTAAAAGGTTAATGTATTTCATTAATTTTTATTCAGTGTTATGGATATTCACTAATAAGCAAGTTATATAAACTAATGTGATTTTACTAGTCACATTCATATACCTACCAATATTACGGTTACATGTTTGACACAATAACATTTTAAAAAGGTGGGCAAGTGGGTACCGCTCTTTTGTACAATAAGTATCCAATGGTCATTTTCATGGATAGGTTAAATTTGTATTTAATGATATAAATTATTGTATACGAAAAACGATTTTGAGCTAAGACAATCTATCAGCCTAAATAACTAAGTGTATTTTATATTATTGCTATTAAAACAATTATTTTTTACAGAAAACAATGCATTTGAAAATCTAATTGAGTGTTTAAAAAATAATAATTAAAAGTTTCAAAGACCCGCGAAAAATACTTTTTAAATTGCAACGAAATAAATAACATTTTTATTCTTCATTTAAATATCTAATTTGGTCTAAATTTGAACTTAAAATGTCTATAAAATATATTTTTTTTTATTTTTTGGTTACACTATTAACTACTTACGAAAAATCTTGTTTTAAATTTTTAATCTTTAGCTATAAAAACTGATAATTTTATAAATTTTTAACTACTAAATAATTTGCAAAACATTCAAGATTTTGATGAATTTGGTCAAAATTTTAACTTTAAATGCTTAGAAAAAAGTGTATATTTCTATCTTAAATATTTTTAAAACCGTATTTATAAAAACTTACGATAAACCTTGTTTTAAATTTTCAATCCTTAGTTATAAAAACTGAACATTTCATAAATTTTTAACTACAAAACAATTTTGGAAATGTTCAATGATGAATTTCGGTCAAAATTTGAAGTTTAAATGCTTATAAAAAAATTGTGCTTATGTATTTTTTATTATTTTTGATCTGCTATTTAAAAAACTTATAAGGAATTTTGCATTAAATTTTCAAAAAGTTTGACCAAATAAAATTTATTTTTATCCATATTTAAAGAAAAAAAATTTGAAAAAACCAAAAAATCCTTAGGCTTATATTTAACTAAAAATTGTCAAAATATTTTTAAATTTTTTTGGTGTATAGAAAATAATAATTTAAACATTTTGTGAAAATTTCAAATGTCTTCAATTATTCCGTTTTGAATTACATCAAAATAAGAAAATCTGAAAAGAAAATCGTTTCCAGAAAAAACTGGTGAATATCCAATGTCTAATTTCAAACGCTCATAAAATATTAGTTTGACTTTAGGGTAATTTTTTTTTTTTAAAGGTAGAAAAACTTATAGAGATCCTCATGTTGAATTTTCAAATCTTAGATAGGCTTATAAAAAACTATCAGATACTTAAGCTCAACTTTTTTTTAATTTTCACTTACAACAAGTTATGAAGAACCTTGTATTAAATTTTCAATTTTTTTGATCAACTGAAAACATTTTTATCGGCAATGATAAAAAAAAAAACTCGAAAATTTATTATGATTATAAATAACTTAAAAAAGTCAAAATATTTTGAAAATGTTATGGTGTATAGAAAATGCTTATATAAACATTCGGTAAAAATTTCATATATTTACCGTGATTAATATTGGTGTTACACAAAAAAATAAAATCGATTTTATTAAAAATTGGCTTCGCGTAAAAATTCCTGTTTTTTCCTTAATTTTTTGTTTTTTCCGATGCGTTTGAAAACTATAGGAAATTTTTTACTTTTGACCCGCCAAAGTATCAACTAGATTTACTTCCCTACCAAAAATGATACTGATGAAGAAAATCAGAGCGCTTTTACTGCTCTTAAATCTGATGACAGACATAAAAAAAGAAAAAAAACATACATCATTGTAAAATTAACACATTCCTCGCCCCGTTCAGAATGTAAAAAGCCTATTTGAGTAATAAGTATATGTATAGCTTTAAATTTTCCCGGATCACTAGGAAATTGAATAAATGTTTTATTTAATGAATTTCCGATGCTTTCATCGACTTAATGTGCAATAATGTACTTAATTGTATTAAAATAATACCGATCTAATATCAAGTTTTTTAACGTAATTTTTTTAGAAATTAAATAGACTTGTTATTGGATACCAAACGAGTGTTAGTCTGAAATGATGCCATTGATTACATCACACAGGCAATACAGTGCTGTAGTGTATAGTTGTAGTCTTGTAGACGATCGTCTTCCAAAAGTTCTAATTTTATCGGTTTTATTTTCACATCGTCCCTTTCCTCGACTTCGGCGAGCACATTAACAGCAGACCAGGAGACAGAAAATTCAGAAACAGTGGGGGTGCAGGCTTGCGATTCAGTGTAATAATCTGACTTCTCCAGTTCACAAGCAACGAACGCACGACACATTTTTTTCCTCGAAACGTTCCCGTTTGTTGTTTAAGTCGATTTCCCTAATTTGAAAATGGTAAGTAAAATAGGTATAATATTTTGTGTTGTCTTGTATCGTTTACGTAGATGCGTCGATGAATGAACAATTTGGCAATTCACCACACTATATTAAATAGTTATTTGTTTAATTATTAACTCGTGTCAAAAAAAATAAATGAAAGACACACACACACACACACACACACATATATATATATATATAATATATTATTGTCGTTTCTACCTGCTGGATGAGTTTTGTCATCTGCCAAGATATATAGCGAGGAGTAATTGGCACATTGGCAGACAATTATTGTTTTGCCAATCGTTGGAAATTCGATTCAAAATTACAATTGTATGTGTTCAGTTGCCAAATAAATATCTTCATTCAGTTTCTCTTTTACTATTTACACCTATATGCACGCGTCTAAAATGTTCTTGGCTGAAATCTATAATTTGTTTTTTATTATTTGTTTTGTAGGAAGATTTACCGCCAGAACAAATTTCAGGTAACTACGCGTTATTTGTGAACTTTGTGTGCCGTGTTTAATTTTTTCCCTGTACTTATATGAGTAATTTTTGAAACCGAAAAAAATTAAAACATTTTATTTTCTATATAATAATATATATTATAGTATCTATTATTCATATATCAATTTGTACGAATTGTTCAGTACAAATAAATGGCTTATTAAATAATAAGAAATTTTAATTATAAATACATACTTATTTAAACGTAGTTTATAATTAGTTATATCAGTGATATGCATTCACTTCTTTACGTATATTGTTTCCTTCATGGTTACAGATATCATTAATAAACAAAAATACTTTAATATTAAATTTCTATTATTTATAGTTACTTATTTAAGTATATTTTTATCTTATAATATTTTTAAGTTTTTAGTACTGCACTGAATGAACAGACATACGTTTATCGGGCTTAATAATTAGTATAACATAAATAATAAATATGAAATATTGTTTTAGTTAGATAAATACTAAATTGTAGGTACAATTTTGGATGTCAAAAACAAAAATAATGTTTTTCAAATTAAATCTGCTTCATAAAAAAAATCAATCATTAGTTTTTTTTACAGATACATATATGTACCATACTAGCCATTTATTATGTTTGTACAAATAATACACTTAATTTTATGAATAATTCGAACAGAATATATTATATACATACATGTATTGATAGTATTAAATTAAAAAAGATTATCCGTAAATATTAATTTATAATGTTTAGCATCCGAAACGATATACTTATGTTCTATTTTTAATCTAGGTTTCTGTATTTTGTACATGTGCAAATTTGACTTTTTCCCATTATATACACTCACTCGATAAACTTTTAGTGTCGTATACACGCTTATTAATATAATAATAATAAACTTCTTGGCACAAGTCATACAAAGCGTTGGCACATCCATAATAGCTGAGCGCTGGATCAGTTAAGCGAGTGTGTTATGACCACAACCTAAAATTAGCCTAGGTCTTATTATAATTATTTCCTTAGGTTACTTGTATTTTCTAGTTATATCATAAAATATTAAAATACGTCATGTAGTCAAACTAAATTTGTATCAAACGCTTAATGCAATATTTTGTACTAGACTAAAAGACAAAAATATACATGCATACACACACATACAATATTGGATATACAATATTTTATATACATTATACAAATACTTAACTAAAATAGAATAAGAACTATTTGGAGACATATGTAAATCTTAAACTATTATTTTGTTATAATTAAGTACATTTAATTATCCACAACCAGTATAGATATCTATAAATTATCTAATATACCTACATGTAGAATTAGACATTTTTTTAATCAACTACGTGCTTAATACATTATTAAATAATGTAAAATATTTTTCGAAGTTCATAATTTTGTTACTTATGCATATAATATATTATTATGTATCTATACAATTATTCATTTTTATAAATTTGTATAAATACCTAGATATTAATATTATTTTAATAATTATTAAATAATTTATCCAAAATAATACAAAATAGAAACATTATTTTTATTATCCTCAGGTTTTGACGATGGTTATCGCTTAGCCGGTATACGACTATGGTGTAAACGGTTTCAAAAAACCGCATATTTTTTTACCATATTATTAATATGCCTCATATTATTTGTGTTTTTTCACTAATCTAGACGTTATTCGATCACATTAATTTTACTACCTACTTAAATGAGTTCCTGACATTTTTGCTTGCTTTATTACCAATTTAAATTACAATTATATAATTATTCATGTTATATTAACAATTCGATTAATTTACATAATATAGTACATAATATAGGTACCTATATATGTAGCTGCAACTTAAATATTGCTTAATCAGATTCTGCTTTTGCAATTTAAATATTATGCTTTGAAAATGTTAATTACTTTTTTAATATCGAAAAAACACACAAATAAGCTATTCCCAAAAATAAAAATTGTAAAATTATTTTTTATTTCATGAACATCCCAACTTAAATTTTTATTCCATAAATCATAACGAATAGTTTTTGATTTGTTAATTATTCCATATTGTTAATTAAATATCATTAATATCAACATTTGACGTGTAACAAGTAGTTTATTTGTTTTAAGTTGAAATACATACGATGTTTAGTTAGATTACCTGTAATATTTAAAAAATACTCATTTATTTTAGAACCATAAAGTCTTTATAGTTTATAAATGATAAAATAATTAATTATTAGAATTACTTTTATTATTATATGTTTAGATTAACTTATATAATACCTATAGACAACATTGTAGTTCACGAAATGTAATTTGATATCACTAAGATTAATTTTTATTGTTTAACAAGTCAATTCATACTCCAAATGTATGTAGTTTTGTATACGGACGAATTAAAATTAAAGTAGATACGTATATTTAATTAAATGTATTATTTATAATAATTAAGTAATTATATAAAGTATTAATTTCATAGATATCTATATTATATATCATAATATATTGTAATTATAACAATTTATCATAATACATAAAATATAAAAGTTCAGTAGAAACCATTTATAACTTACATGGAAAAAAATTTTTTTTTCTAAAATGGGTATTTAGTACTTAGTAGTGGATTAGTATTCAGTGACACACAACTATTTTATTCATATTGTTAATGTAAGAACTTGTCCTTGTCCTTTTTGGACTTACACAGTAGAGCGTTGATTAGCCGCACGTTAATATTATACGGCCCGTCAATTATTTACACTACGGAATTATTACATACAATATGTATTTATAAATTCCAGTTTAATCGTCTGTATTATGATATTAGAAATTAATTTATTATCTACTGCGCAGTGGTAGCGCAAAAATAAATTGATAATTGTTTTAAACAAATACAAAAATGTTTTTTTGTTGTATATTTTAAATTACATTTTTATTTTAAATAAATACATAATTTAGTGGTTTGGTGAGATGTGGTCGTACGCTCAACCGCAGAAACGCTCTGAATGTACGTACCGGCTAGTGTTGCTAGCTCTTGGATGGGTGACCACCGGGGTTTTTTAGCAATAAATCCTTACCACACATACAAGATGTGTTTCAACCAACCGTTCTCCCTCACACAGTATCAGACTAATAACCTTAGTAGTTGAAGCCTAAGTAATTGCCCCCAATAAAAAAAAAAAAATACATAATATTATATATTATGTACTTTTTACAACACATGCATAGATATTTATCATATTATACTTATACGTTATATATATATACAGTACATAAGTTTTGTTTTCAATTACATACATATTAAAAAAAATTTAAATTCATGTTCATTATATGTTTTTAATTATTGTTTGATTATCCGCACAAATCGATTATTCGCACCCTCTCTCCCTCTCAATTCTAATTAATGCGGATGATCTACGCTACACTGTACATCAAACATTACATAAAAATAATTATTTTAAAACATTCAATATATAAAAAATAGATAATTATTGATCTAGAACTTTTTAGATTTACTACTTATTCAATACTTACCTAGATAACAACAATAAAAAAATACAATAAATTTTATAATATAATCTTAAATTTATATTATTGTTTTGAATTTTTGATACACATTTATATAGTATAAGCTAATAGATAGCCGATGTCGTTTTATTTATTTATTTTTTTTTTTTTGTTAATTATTTTTAATATTTAATTTGTGATAATATTAATGTAAACATAGTGTCGTTATCAATGGTTTGTATTTTAGTAAAACTGTAAAACATTATATCTATAATTAATACCTATACTTGACCAATTACAAAATAAAATTAAAAGTAGTTTGATTAATTTACTTATGTCATAAAATATATTTATCACCGAGACATAATTTTCATATTTATATATTATATATAATTATATATATATATATATATTATGTTTATATGCTTTAACATTTAAATAAAAATATTTTAAACAATAAAAAACTATATAATTAATGATTATTAACCTTAAATATGCCAACTTGTCTACTTATATCTAAAAATCCATTTTAATATTTAATTTACCTATGACTTTGTATTGTCAAAAATTGTTACGTTTTGTTTTGTAATCATACACCAAAACACTAAGAGAAAAGTTTTTGAGATGAGAAAATAGGTAATTGTAATTATGGTTTTTTGATTGTATTGGATCATGTTACGTGTTACCTAATATTTTGTCTAAAATTTAAGATATATATATATATATATATATATATATATTTTAAACAATATTATTTAGGTATTTTGCATTATCGAAATGTGCATTAATTGTAATATATGCATTTATATGTTAATTACGAACTATGAATGTCTGGTTATGGCTAGTCTGGTAATAACTACCTATATTTCTTGACGTAAATATTAGTATAAATCGCATAGGTAATGTTTACAATATACATATTACAATGCATTTAAGTCTTAACAAAATAACATTTAAAAATGATCATGGTCCATATTAAAAATATTTAAATTTCTAGAATTATTAAGTATTAACATTTGACACTTAAATATCATAATTTTCACAAAAATTTTAAAAGCCTTATATTGGTTATGCGAAATAAATTATTATTTCTTAAAGATTTAATATACCTATCTATGAATTTATAGTTAACTATATTATTTAAATAGTTGTTGTTAAATAAAATTTATGTCGTACCTATAGTTTTTATTTTATTAAATAAATGTGTGGTTTACTACAAAGTACAAATAACCCATTTATACTAAAAATATGTATGTTTGTGTATCTAAGAAAACTGTAAAAATTATACTTTAAAAGTTACCATTATTGCATAAAATTTCAAAGAAAACATTTTTAATTGGTGTTAATATTTAGTCCTTAGGAAAGCTTTCGATGCATTCGATCGCGAACGATCTGGCAGTATACCCACTGACATGGTGGCCGATATCTTACGACTTATGGGACAGCCGTTCAACAAAAAGATTCTTGACGAACTTATTGAAGAAGTTGATGCAGACAGTACATTTTTTTTCCTTTTAAATAGATCGATTTTAATTACAACTTATATATAAATTAAATTTAAAGAATCTGGACGTTTGGAGTTTGATGAATTCGTAACATTGGCTGCTAAGTTCATCGTCGAAGAAGACGATGAAGCCATGCAAAAAGAACTCCGTGAAGCCTTTAGGTTGTACGACAAAGAAGGAAATGGTTATATCCCCACATCGTGCCTGAAAGAAATTTTGAGAGAGCTCGACGATCAACTGACCAACGAAGAATTGGACATGATGATTGACGAAATTGATTCCGATGGTTCTGGAACAGTAGATTTTGACGGTAAGTTTATAAAGGGTTCACGTGTTAATATACATTTCATTATTCAATCAAATAATATCAGATTGATGTATATAAATTCAGTATCAACGCAAATTTCCCTCTAAATTCCCAAGTCTCTGTAATTTATTATTATTAACAATCAAAACATACTTTCAAATCAATTCATACCTAATATACAATTTTAGATTTCAATCATGATTGTCAATCTAAATACATATACTTTCATTTTGAACTCTCACTTTTGTTTGGAAAATGTGTATTACTTACAACTATAAGCTATAACCTTAAAATAACATTATATATCTATTGTCAACACGTAAAATACAAAAACAAAAATAGAAAGTATTTTAAATTTTAATATTTTCATTTTATTATGTCTATATGAAGCTTTAATATAGTTTACATTTATAAAGTTGCAAAAGAATCTACGAGCATAAATATATTTACCTATAGAATTTTTTTGTACTGTACTAATATGCTTATAATAATAATTTAATTTTGAATATAATATTAGAAAACGTGAAGATGCAATATGAAAAATATATATATATATATATATAATATATTATATGCATTATTCATGTAAAATGTTATTATAATAAGTAAAATAGTACCCATTAAATGTATTTTTATAAAATATTATATGTTAGTATTCAGTCGTTTAATAGGTAGTTTATATTAGTGACTCTAATATAATACTAGTATAATAAAATAAGTATTAAAAATGCATTAAAACTTTGATTTTAGAATTCATGGAAATGATGACTGGAGAATAAATAAATCTGATGGTGTACCAATCTGAAGTCATTCGAGAAATGGGTTCGTCTGTCAACGCCCTTCAGAACATGTTATTTATTTTGTACAAAATCAGAAATTTTTTATAAATCACATAAACTTCTATAAAATTTAACATACTTAAAAATTATATTTATACAATACGAAAGATAATAAAATATTAAGTTTTAACTAATTATGCCACGTGATATGAATTTTCGATTAGTGAAATTGGAGAAAATCTCTTCAGATAGGCATCGCTTGTTATAACAATTGGATGAAACATATACCATTATTATAAATAAACTGTGACTAATTTATTGTTGTAAAAAAAAAGATTGCAATTGTATTCTATTGTAGTAAAATATTGTAAGACTTCGACAACAGCACTTAAAGGTATTTAATATAAATATACACTATACATCATAAATAGATTTATAATATATTATAAAAATAATTAAAAAATAAGTACCTACATTTATAAGTATCATATATAATAGGTATATGATAGATATTCTATACCTATATCAAAAAATAAACTTTTCTGGAAAATTAATATTGAAACGTTGAGGTGTACTCAACATTTATTATTCCTTTTAGGATTAAAAATAAAAATTTTAAAATTTTTTTATAAGGATTTTTTTTTATCATGTGCACCTATTGAAGTGGTGGATACTGCAGTTTGGTGATAATCAGGGTGATTTCATTCCCCGTTTGCAAAGTAAACATTTTATTTGATACCGATTAGTACTAGTACTAACATACTGTTATACTACTACCTATATCAATTGTAGAATTATAGATTATATTGTACTAGGTATTTATGTATAAAAAATGTGTATTTACATAATTTATAATCAAGTATTTAATTCCAACGTAGAATATAAATAACTAAATGAAATAAAGTAGTTCGTAATTAATATTCTATTAAATAAGAGTAAATACAATTATTCATGAATTCATGATTCATGTTAAGCCTAAAAATGAATATTCATAACTTATACAATTATTCGCAATTCACATTATAACTTCTAAATGCAGACGTATAAGAAAAATTACGAACGAAGAATCACAGCCAATATTACTATAGTTTTGTCAATTCCAGCAGCAATTATTGTAAGGCCAAATTTTAAAATAGTCATACGAAGCATAGATAATTTGAAATAGAAACAATAAAAATAAAATTGAATAATAACGTAATTTTGTTCTTTTACGAACTAAATAATTAATATGAAATTAAAAATAATTTCTACTTTTAATTTGTGTTTCAATATACCACTATAATATTTAAATACATTAATAGACTTGAATTTTTTAATGTAAATATTAAAATATTTTTTAATCATTTAAATAAACTATTAAAAATACAGAATTTTCAGAAAAAATGGATTGACCATTTTTGTAGAAAGTTATTGATTACTATATGAATAAATCACTTTCGACGTTCTTTAGTTTCAATACAGTGTTTTTATTGACACTGATAAAACTATCTTTATATTTCTTCTGAACTTATAATATTAACTTTTAAGTACGTAACTAATTAACTACGTAATCACGTAAGTCATAGTTTAAGTACCTACGTCTAATGTTCATAATTTATAAAAGTGACTGAATATATTATGGTATGTTGGATAATATAAAATATCGGAGCGATTTATTTAGACTAAACGATTTTATTAATCTAATTAAAATAATAATGAATAATAACATTTATCTTATAACTAAATTTATTATATTATTATAACAATAAATTTAAAACCCACCAGGTTAAAAAATTTTTTTTGTAACTTGTTTAATCAATGCAAATGCAAACAATTAAATAATTTTATCAGCTTAATTTAATTTTCAAGTATGAATAATTTATATATTTTAACGATTTAATCTAATCCATTTTGTTAATTTCTATAAAAACAATGTTCTAGTTCATAATTATATATATTTGTATTATGCCGTGACTATTTACCATTTAATACTTAAAAAATTATAACGCTATCGTCAGTAATCTGAAGTTAATAATTACTCAAACATTTTTTTTTTTATAACTTTTAAGTCGTAGCCCAAAGATATACCATATATTAACATATATATATATATATATATATATATATATATAACAGAATAAACTATTTATATTTTATAATTATACTTTGATATCTATTCGATCAATTTTTAATTATTTCTTACTGTTTATAACGTTTATTGAACTACATCTTATGTATAGTGATTTATTTATTTATATTTAAATACGGAACGAGCCCAATTATATAATATATAAGTTCGAATGCATTAATAACGTTACATTGAAATACTGAATAACACATATTTATCAATGCGTTTTACGTAATCGTATATTTAGATTGATATTTTTTATTTTTATTTATTCTTAAGGATGATAATGGGCTCTACTGAAAATTAATAACTTGTCTATATATACATCATATGGTGTAATTCCACTTAACACTCAAATAAATACGGATAAAGTTAACAATTAAATTGGATAAAATCAACTTTCCCGATAAGCCGTACATTATTGTATTCCAGATAAGTCATTTTCTTGTGCCATCGGCGTAAATACTTGAGCTATTAGAATCAATCTAGTACAGAATTAGAAGATAATTGAGTCTACGAATTTAATTTCATCTCAATATTATTTATTATTCAATATTCACGAAGTATCATTCTACGGCCTTTGCAACATGAGCTACTGATTTAACAAGTTTTCTTAATGAAACATGGGATGGGTAGTAATAGTATTGATTTTTAGCCCTAACTTAACTCCAAACTCTGTGCATATTTATTATTGTCCATTAAATATTATGCAAAGACAGACTATAGACGTAAGGTTTTTTTTACCCTCGGCAACATGAGCCATTGGTTTGATTTTGGGGTTTCGTTTGGTATGGTTGGAGCGCGTGATTTTATGTGAGACAAAGATTCGTCGCAAATCACAAATGAACCATTGTGGTCATCGCTGATCCGGGAGTTTGCGATGACAGACAATGCTTGGAGGCTTGGAGACACATTAGTGATTGCGACCAACCACCTCGCCAAGCTAGGCCTCAAAACGAACATTGGGTTTCAACGGTAGATGTTGATTGAATATCATACTTACAAATATAATCGTGGAATCTTGTCTTATTCCTTTGACGTTTGTCAAAAATCATATTTATTCCGTTACTCCGATAGATAATCCTATATAATGTACAGCATATGACATTGGGCCATGTCAATATAAACGCAAGAACGCACACAGTAGAAAATCCGAAATTATTGAATTTACTATTTTAATTTCTAGTGATGTAATCAAAAGCTTGTTTTTAACAATCATTATTTTGGCGAAACAGCGAAGGACACTGCATTATACTATTATACACGATATAACTCCGTTTTCAAGGTAATGTCCAAAAAATGTATTTTTTTTAATCAGGCGATTATTATGCATGTTTATAATTATAATGTATATATATATATATATATATATATATATATATATTATAATGCGTATGGTATATGCATATTTAAAATTTTAGTTTAATTAACGAAACCATTTATTATTATTAAATAAAAAAAATAATAAACTATGGCCGTAATTACATGTGTCAAAATGCATTTGAAAATGAATGTTTTTGATCTTGTATAAAATTTGCTGTGGTAAGTCCGGTTATACAATTCTGTTATGCAATAACAAAATCTAATGTCCTCCCATTTCTACATAGAATTACAAAAAAATCCAAATAATAAGCAGTGTTAGAACTCATCTAGATAAATTTATATAGATAGTTATATTTATTCATCTTTCATCGAAAAATAATTACAAGTTATTTAAATTTTTCACTAACCTATGTAAATTCACAAAATGTATTTAGTTGTAATAATTAACCAGAATTGTCCAAAAATGTCTTATTTTTATTCTCTCTGCCTCAGTGACATCAAAATATTATACCTGTAATAAATATTATTTCTTATAATATTATTAATTAGTTGTATTGTGTTTTGCATAATCATTAATTGTACTTATTAGTATTTATCTTCATTTTTTTTACCCAGTATAATTTGAACTAATTTTGAAATGTTTTATTTTTTATTTATACCTTTGTTGTTGCCTTAGTTGTTTCTAATTTCATAGTTTTTGAAGTTAATGTTTAATGATACATAACATGTAATACATTTAGACGAAAACAACGATATTAAACAGATACAATGTATATATAGGTAAAGGTACATTATTTTAACCATTCATTTTTAATTCATATTTATATAATTAATAATTATCTGTAATAGATGAAATAAGGTGTTGTTATATTTATCTTTATTCACATGATTTTTTTTTTTTTGTTATCTAGTCCTAAAACTGACAATATACTAAAATGAAAAATTTAACAATTATCGAATAAACTAGATACATAATATTATTATACCTATCAATCGTTATTTAAATCAGAATCACAACGGTGAATAAATATATATAATATATATATATATAACAGTATATTATGACAGTATGACTACAGAGTTGGATTTATATGAAACTATAATTATACCTACGTATACCGACTAACTATATATACAGAGTCGCCTCGTTATGATATATTTTGCAGGCGGAAAATTTGTGAAATATTCGTTTTCCTCGCATACTTTAATACATGATATTTATAACATATCGTATAATTGACCATAAACCATTTTTGAGAGTATAATTTTTAATTATATTTCATTTATTTAGATCAAATATTGATTTGTAAATTGATACCGTCATTAATCAAATCTATAATAGTTATTTCATCATAATTATAAAAATAGGTTTAATTTTATGGTCAACATATTGATGCATCACTAAGTTATTTACAAAACATTTGACATGGATAACGGCAGTCAGTAATTTGCGGAGAAGGTGTAGGTAATCAATCTTTTATATTATTAAAAAACAATGTTTGCGTATATATAAGCGATCCACAATCAAGTCTATCACACTCGTGGTTCTGAAATTTGGTACATAAGTAATCTTACACCCGAGGATATGCACATAGAAGCCAATTTTTTAAATTTTGCATTTTGGAGAGGGCCTTGACCACACAGAGATTTGTTAGCTCACGAAAAACACGAAAAACAAATATTTATTTGTTTGTATAGGGTTCTCATTGGTTACAAAAAAAAAAAATACTTACTATAATTGTATATAATTTTAGACATATATACATTTATATTTGATCAAAACCACTCAAGTAAATGGGTGTGTTAAAAATATGTGTAGTTTACATTTGACGGAGATTAAGACTAAGTAAATCTATTGGCATTATTTAATTTATCACGGGAAACGCAGTGCAGGATCAACAAAGAGAATATTCAGTAGTCTTAATCAGCAGAATGTTTCTGTGTTTGTTTGTCTTCTATTTACTCAATAACTACTTGACCGTTTTCAATAAAAGTTATATCAGTAAATTCATTGAGAATCGGAGGCTATTATAGCTTATTTTATCAATTTCTATAGATTAGGTTAGATTGCTTAGATCACAGTCACACATTCACCATACATAAATTTTGTTTTGGTTCATGAAAATAGAATATTTTTTTGTTTAAATGGTTGCCATTGGTTACAGATTATATTACTATTATAATAAGTAGAAAAATGGCATAACAATTTTTTAACAAAATAGATATATATTTAAAAAAAAAAACTTATAATCAAATACATACTTATTAACACAATTATACAATGATTATTTTTATGATTTGAAATCTTGATTTACTTTCTTTATTTGAACATATTATTTATATTAACACATAAAGACGAATACCAATCTTAACGACATTGGATTTACGTTGGCTTTTAAGTATTCGCTGAATCTTTCTCCAGTTTTTTGTGTTTACATCAAAAATTAAGAAATAGAAAATCATAAAACTAATCATTTTAATTGTGTTTGTATCATGAATTTCAACTGAATCAAAATGGAAAGCAATAGAAAGATAAATTAATTTTAATCCGGGTGAAGTCAAATAATATAACAATAATTAATAAATGCATGTACTATATAAAATAATCAAAGAGTACGAATTTAATGAGATTGATTGGACAGTAATATTGCTTAGTAGCAGGCGAAAAAATATTTTAAAAGACCACAATATCTAAATATTGGCCCCAATGGCTTACCGAGGGAGGAGTAGGTTAGGTTATACCCCCCTCTCATTACATGAAAAAAAAATAGAAGAGACCCTACTTTAAATGTTCAAAAAATGTGGGGCCAAGGCCTGACTACAACATAGGGTTTAACACCACTGATATTGATGTACCTTTCTTGGAGTGTAATTAGAGTAAAAGTCTTGATTAACTTTATAATTTAGTTTAATAACGTTATGCATCAATTATCTACCTTTGCCCAAAGGCTATAATGCAAGATTCTAAGAAGTAAGAATAGCACAGGACCTCATTGCAGGAGTTAATTAAACTTTGTTGGAATTTTGGAAACCCCCCCCCACCCTCTATCAAAGAAATCAAGAACATGGTTTTAAAGTCAAAACGTATCTAATCTTCTACATCGTGTCTACTATTTATGTCCTTATCAATGACACTTTGTACATTTTAACCAATTAAATAGTTTTAAAATATTCATTAATTTTATCATATTTAGACTTATTAAACGTAGGTGTTAGGTAATTTTGAGTTGATCGTTCATCGCCAACTTTGCCACAATATATTTACGTTTAAAATAAACAGTTTTTGCTGCTCATCCTCATTAAATCACTGTCGTAAATAACAACAATACACGCGTGTGGTATACATATTATAGCTAGGATTCATAAATGTCGGTTTTCTCATTATCGGTATATAAAAAAAAAAAGAAAGCCGGCAGACCATATACTTAACGGTATAACAGTCTGAGGTATACAATATAAATGTTAAATTAAAAAACCATTATTATATAGATAGCCGGTATATGTACCTCATATACCATATGTATTGTTATAACTTATAAGTATAACAACTGTGTGCGTTTTCGATCTAGCCGCAGTGTGCACGGCAATATAATAAATGTATAACATATTATCTACGTTGAGACCAAGGTACTTTTACGAACAAATTCGTCACAGCGAATATTGATCACACTAATATAGATCGGTGCACTTTACGATAAATAATATTTTCACCGGAACAATATAACGTAGTCGACGGTGTTATAATGTGTTAAACTACTTACGATCGTAATAATGCACATTAATTATATGGACAAAACATAATATATCTATATATATTATTTAGGATTGTTTTTTTAACATAAGACATTCATTTTGTTTTTTTTTTATTTAAAGTGTCTAAAAATATTATTCTTAAAAAAAATATATTTTTTTATTATTTAATTTTTTTTTTACTTTTTTACATTTTTGAATACCCAATAGCATAGAAAGTCCTGCACACAGAATATTTTTCGTCGCATACATCATAAAAATCAAATTTTTAATGGGTAGATAAAACAACTAACCGGGATATAATTAATCTTAATTTGCAATTAGCTACTTGTTCAAAATTCGATTTTTAAATAATATGTTATTCTGGAGAATATTCTTCTACGGCACTTATTATGACTTATAAGTAATGATGTAAATGGGATATTTCCATTTAGAAATCTTTCCGAAAAATGTTCATACTAAAAATAAAGAATATATTATAAATAATTTGAGTCAAACTAATAAAAAAAAATTTAATTTTGACTATAGCAATGTAGTAGTGTTCAATGGGCAAAGACCAATACCAATAAATTAATTCGAGCTGTATTTAAAAAAAAATATATTTAATTTTTATATCACATACATTTTATAAATTTCTTAAAATATTCAAAAAATTTCCAATAAGAAATATCTTAAAAATTAAATTTCTGAAATTTTACATCACTACTCTTATGAAATTAAAAATATATATTATATAATGTTGCCGTTAAAAAAAGTAAAAAACTTAATTGTAATTATAAATAAAAACAATAAGTAGGTAAGCAGTATAGATTTTTTTTTTTTTTTTTGAAGAATGTTAGGTTTTAACAACTTTATAGACCAATATATCATGTTCAAGTCGAACAGTTCAACCGATATTTTTAAAAATGTTAACGGTTTTCGAAAAAAATCAGTGTTTTGCATTTAAAAAAAATAATCGCCGTGCATTTGTACTGTATTACATAATATTTATATACACGTGTTCGATGACGGATGACATATTATGGCGGGTGAACTGCAGACCGTGCGCATTCGGCACGAACGAAAATTCATCGTCGATTATTATCAACGACGATAAGCGGTCGACATTCTAAATCCTAATTAACAGAGCTCAATGTCGATCGTCATAATAATTATTATTATTTTGTATTGGCGTTTCATCCGTCTACGGGGTGGGGACCGCGCGCAAAACACCGCGTACTCGGCCAATCGTACAACGCTCACAATAAAATAATAATATTGTCGTACGCGCGCGGTCCATCTGTAGGTCGGCCGGTGGGAGAGAGGACACCCGCTGCAGCCGCGAGCTTGAAGTCGCGAGCCATGTCAGACACGCACGCCCGTCACATAAACGCACTCGACATAACACCCGCACGCCCGATAAACGCGATCCTAACGACGCGCGGAATCGGTCCGATCTCAGCACTTCAGTGTGGTGCAGCAGTGGTACAATACACGGTGCATATAATATCGTACAATACGCGCGTCAAACAGGTACACCGCGCCCGCCCCGGAATACCAATACGCATCGAGTATATATTATTATGGCCGATTATTCGGCGCTGACTGTGCTGTTCGTCTCGCTGTCCATATTCGTGTTCTTCAAGTACTGCCTGGGCAATCCGCAAGGCGGCGGACTGGACGTGTTCCGTTACGACAACGCCACCAGGACCGTGCTCCAGCACGTGGTGTACGACGAGTTCGCAGGGTCCGCGAGCGCCCAACTGCAGTTCGTCTGACGCCACGGCCGCCGACATTTTGAACGCGATGCGTCACTATCGGATCACCAGCAACACTGCCTTCTTTTTATACACGGTAACGGCGCGCAAACGACTCAAAAGCGCTCTAGAACTTCTAAGCGTATACGCCGTATGAGTACTGCGAGTGTGTCTGCGGCGCGACGGTCCCGCGTACACGTTATATTATACTCTGTCCAGTAAGAGAACACGCGACACCCTGCAAAGTCGCAACCGGTCACGAACTCTCGATGAAAGTATGTCGCGTGGGGATGGGCAGAATCGGCGTGTTCTCTCGCTGGACCGCAGAGCATAAATTAAATGGGTACGACGCGACGGCGATTCCAAAAATAATATATATATAATATATTATACACATATTATAAAGGGTATGCCGACGTGAAGGCTTACACAGTGACAAAAGATGAATACAATTGCGGCAACTCAAAGTTAAAATTCATTATTACGGTTGACGGACATTTAATAGTTAGTTAAGTCAATCGTCATTAACTGTGGTAAATTGCCGTGTATAATGCATAAACTGAATTTATAACTGCAAAATAACTTATCTTTCTTGTAAATATTTTCAACTTTATTAATTTCTGAATTAATAATATTTGACAATCGCTAATTATTATCATTTATCAAGATTCAATTCAATTTTATCAATATTCAATAATATAAATAATTCGTATTTATTATTATTTTATATATTATTGATCAAGAAGAGATATTAGAGATATATTATATTATACTGTATAAATACATTCTACTATTCTACTGATTGTTGTTACTTAAGAAAAATATATACTCATATATATATAGAAAGAGAGAGAAAGAGATTATATATACTCTGATAAATTACTAATGAATAATATGGTAACTATTATATTTGATGAGTATTACACAGTACAAAATTTTTAATTTAGAGCCCCTTTGATAGAACACGCTTAATATGAATATAATTAAACCAAAACTTAATAACAAACTGTAAAATAAAATCTTTTTTCCTAGAAAAAATTTTAATTAAAATTTTTTCATTTCTTTAATTTATTGTAAAAATATTAAAAAATATATAAAATAATAGAAAAATAAATTACTTATTAAAAACTTAACTTTTCTTATAAGGCATACATTTTTACGGTTATGATTCTCATATCTCGTAGAAAAAGTATAAAAATGAAAATAATATTTAAATATTTGATTAAAATATTTGTAAGTTGTTTTTTATTGTGAAAATTTCCCACTCATGTGGTGTTTGTAGTGAAAATCGTTTTAGAATGTTTTTATAAAAAGCAGATGATTAATAATTATATAAAAAATTAATACTTATTAAACATGATATCATACAAAAATGCATCTGCAACCACGTGGCTTACGTTGTAAATTCATGCCTACTTAATGCAAATGACACGTCAAAGTATAAATTATTTATAACAGTAAAATCCCCATTTCAATTACATTTCAGATAGCGGTAGGAAATTTGGCAACGATTTTCTTTTCTCATCTGAAACTGTAGGGCAGTTCTTACAACATATTTGTATTTATGACAGTTATATTAATATTATATCAAAGTTTAAATAATACATTTTTGACTTCCTGTAGTTAGTTTTTTATGTAATTAATTATAACTTATTTGTCTACTATTTTTGATCTTATTGTTGTAAGTAGTAAAAACTAAAAATCAATACTTAACTTGTTACAATTTATATTTTCATCAATCCTGTAAAGTAGTTTTATGTTAATTAGCTGAACACATTATTGAGTTTAGGTGCCAGTCCACAGGCCACAGTAGGTGTGGTCTGTAGTTATATTTTGTGATCATAATAACCTGCAGACACAGAGTCTTGATATAAATGTTTTATCAATTATTATACGCTATAACTAATAACTATATACGTATAATATATTAATATTACTATAATTTATGTATATAAATAAATAAATAAATGTGAATTATTGTGTAATATTTAATACACAGTGGATAAAAATAAAACATAATGATTCGAATAAAAGTTATGAAATATTTAAAATAAAATAACTTGTGTGCATTCTTCCCGATTATCTATAATTATTATGTGTTTATTTGAAACGATAAATTGACTTACCTACTTTTTATTTTATTACAGAAATGTTTAACGTCACTTCAAGTTTATAACTGCACACAATTTGTGAGATATAAAAATTGAAGTCACTTGACCAGTTTCAATAGACAAATAAATGAATTTATTTCATTATAGTCATATATTTTTTCGATGCCAATGGATATCATTTATTTGATATAAAGTACTTATAGTTTTGCTAACTTAATAGCAATCACATTATCTTTAAAGTCTGGAAAGATGATTGCATAATTCATGTGTATAATATGTGTTATTTATTATCTCAAGTCTCCAAATAAGTTCATTTAAATAATATTAGTATCGAAATCGTGTTCAGTATAAATATGATATAATATATTTATTTTTTTATTAGTGATTAATTTATTTACGATTAACTGAAGACATTTAAAACTGATTTTGAAAAGTTGTTACCATAATTGAACAGTGTATCTTAAAAATAACTCGGACATTACCAAGATGATTTTTTATTAATTTTTATTTTGGTAAGATAAATTGTATCAAGTTCAAATCGAATCATAACTTAATTATTTTTTACCAATTTAGTATTGATTTAATTAAAATTTTACTTTCTTATAGTTAGCTGTTAGTTTCTTTTATATTCATAAAATAAATTAAAACTACTTAAAGTTTAATTCATTCTAATATATTTCGTTTAACATATATAATTAAACACAATTTTGTGTTCATTATTTATAAGAGTAAATGTATGTTTACAACGTTAGAAAAACAACATATACTCACTTCTTCATATAAACACCCACAAATTATTTTAATATATAAGTGTGACGAAGGCCAATAACCACTCACTTTTTATTTTTTTTCCAGTTTTTATTGAACGATATGGCTATATTATACGCTAATATAATATGGCCATATAAATATATGGTACCGCAAGTAAAATGTTTATTATTTTCCCTTCTCATAATTTTGTAGGTATTTTGTATATATAATAAATACTAAGAATGTTCAAAACATATCATCATCGGTACTTAAACATATTGAGATGAAATGGTAGATTAATTTTTAATAAATAGTATTATATATAAATACAGTGTATACTATATGAGATCGAAAGCGTAAGTATACCCAGGTTATTGAATCAATTTTAATATTGTGCGGGTCGTGTTCAAAATAACTTCAAATGTAGACGGCAGAATCGGCAGATACAAATTATTAAATCGTGGTAAATCCATTGCCAAAACAGTTAAATGTAAAAACATTTTTGAATCAATTTAACAGTGGTACAGAATATAAAAAAAACCTAATATTAAAACGTGATGTCCTTCAGCGTATAGCAATGAAAAATAATTGAGATCACGGTTACTCGAATACCAAATTACAATTTTTGAAACACCGTTTTAATTTGAAATTTATACGATATGTTAATAATTGATCATGTTATATATCTAAATTATATAACATGTGTGCATTAGACAAAAAATTAGCATTTCACGCTGGTTTTTTTTTTAATAATAATAAAAAAAACTACAATAACTTAAATGTGTATCTAGTATACAGGTGTATTATGTATTATACTGTATACATATACAAAGTGAAGATGGTATGTTAAAATTTAAATTAATTATTTTCATTATTAATTTTGTCCTTTGATTCAACCGAATTTATTGAGTTAGAAGCCGATAAGACAAAATATATAAAAATATATTTTAATTTATAGATTTATATATAGAATGACTCACCAAGCATGCTTATCTATCCCCATTTTTTCCTTTTAAAATGCTTGAGATTTTTTGAATCTACTAGTTAAATATAGTATTCTGTAGAGATACAAATTTTTGTATTTCAAATAAGAACTCCCACCCCTTCTTTATTATAAATTATTTAATGGATAATTTTTTTGAAAATTTGAATGAGTACTTATCAGTTATTAAAATGATAACTAGCAATTATTAAAGATAATAGTCCTTAAAAATATTCTTGCAAAATATAAAATAGACATACCTACCCTAATATTTGATCTAATACTTATTATACTTGAACCATTTAAACAAATCATAAATTTTGATGGATTAATAATAATTACTAACATTTTAAAATCACATATCTTTTAGACCCATTATCATGAACCTAACTAACCTAGCCAAATAATTTCAATAACTATTTGTTTGAATTTTTATTTTAATACATCAACATTTTCAGAAAAATTATCCACAAAATAATTTATAATATAAAAAGAGAGGGGTCACATTTTAAAAACTCCTTAAGCATATTTAAATATTCCAAAAATTAGATTTTAAATACCTAACTGTATTATTGATAAAAAAAAGTGGGTGAGCAATAAGCATGCTTCGTGAATTACCGTGTATACTATATGTAGTTGTTTATACCTCAAACAGTTCATTGTATAGACTTTAGATACTCTATATTTCAGTATTTTAGACTTTGGTACTTCAATAAAGCGTTAAAGGATTTCGATTTAATCAAAAAACGTGCACATTTTTAACTTAATAATTAATAATATATGCTAATATTAGGTGTAAATGGTAAATGGTAAATTTATAAAAATATTTAATTGTTATATTATATTATAATTTATAATTTACAATAATAAATTATTTAAATAATTAAATAGCAAACCAAATCACTCTGAGAATTCTTTCTCAAATAAAATAATTATTTTATATTGTATAATGATTAATTGATAATAAATAGTAAACACTAACTTGCTTACGCCAACAGGTAAGACGAGCAACTCGAGTGAGATATGTTACTCGATACCCTTGCAGCAGTTCTGTATCCTGTCCGGGAACTTTTTGTTTATATTATGATTTACTGTTTTAATCCTATATCTACTATTCGATATCTAGGTCATTGTTATCGACAATTATTTGTGTACATATTATTTAGAATTTATTCCTGTTTTTTTTTTCAAATGTATTCATAGTGAATAGAAAACGATTACGTTGGGAAAATTAGATAATGTTATCAGATGGATAGTAATATATTATAAATTAGGATAGAAATATGGAACATAAATATTATTTAATAAACATAAAACACGACTTTATATATACAAGTAATTCTGGTATTAAAATGCATAATATTTATTCTTGACTTGAAGGGTATATTTGGTCTTGAATAAATAAAATGGTAATGACTAATGAATAAACAACATAATAAAGGACGCGTTCAAAATACAAATTTGAAATAGTTAATTAATTTAGATAACAAAAATGTATATTCGTAATGTAATGTTTCTAGCATTCAAATTATGCATTCTAATACATCCATATATGCAATTTAATAACAACATTAAAAACTCTTTACTAAAACGATTGTAATAGATTTTTTATTTTAGTTTTTAATCTTTTATTTATTTTTTAATTTTTAATTTTTTTACGTTTTAGACATTTGATTCGTTTGGAATAAATTCAACCATAGAGTTCTGAACACACTATGTCTCACAGAAGTTGTAAAGACTGAATAATTATCAATAACTGAATAACATCCAGCTCGATATGGTTTCCATTATTATTAATCGTCAGACTTAGAAATGAAATTGCATAGTTATTCGTACACCACTTGTTCTAGTAGTGTCACCAGTACTACCAGACTATGGTAGCTACAATAACAACAATAACTACTGTTCTAAACAGAACTTCGTCATGCTTAAAAAAATCAGTATTTTTTCAATAATATTATAATAACTATTATTAAAATATTCAATCTATTGCAGTAACGAAATGAAGAAAAAACTGCCAAACGGTAATATGATCAAATCATTATTATTTACGAAAATAATAAACAAAAATACAAAAAAGGATACCTACCTATTCGATATTATACATGTATATTATTTCCATACAATTACTACTAATTTTAAATACATAACAGTTAGGTAGTTGCTTTATCGATATATATTAAACATGTAAATAGTTCTAGTTATTCAAAATTATTGAAGTATATTGTATTATTATTTGATATTTTACATGTAAATATAACCATTGTAAACAAATTTCATTTTCATTATTTTAAACAGTCGTAACTATATTATCATTAGTTTTTATACTTTATTGTACTATTATTGTTATTTATTTGTATACCTAGTTTATAATATGTATTAAGTAAATATTGTGTATGTAGTTGAAAATTGCAATTATTATTTTATTATATTACACATATTAAACACCTCGTGATTATTATCCAGTTATGAACAAGCTCAGAGCTAAATTGGCCCGATCCGCTAACCTGCAGTTGCGGACGGAGCCCGGCCTAATTATGGTAATTGGGAGACACTGATTTTATATCTATTATCTAATTATTATTATTCGTTCAGGAAATAAAATAGAAATAGCTACGAAATAATTTTTTTTCAAATCTAGAAGCGTATATCTGTTTAGTATTTCCTCTTCTATTCTATATTCCTATGATGTAAGATATATATTTAAATCAAGTAGGTACACAAAACACTTAATTTTTGAAGTTATTTATTGAACAAAACTGCATTTAATACTAAACATTAAATATGGTTTTATATATTTACTTATTTAAATGCAAAAAATTTACAAACTAAATTTACTTAATGTTTACGTGACTTTTTACAATTAATTTTTTTAATGCTAAGTACAAATATTGAAATTATTAAATATACTATAATAACGAACAACAATATTTTAGGTTCAAAAAATGTTCAAGCAATTTAAATCTATTAACCCGTACCTATATATAGGTATAATTTTATTCATCCTTGTATTGATTTAACTGTATTTATTTGAGCCGATATTGTAGATAATATTTCATGCCTATTTAGTGTTTAACTAGTATTATTGTTGTTGATACTAATACTTTCTGTTTCTGCTATTTTCTGTTCGGCTTGGCTGTTTAACAATGGTCCTATAAGACTTGATAATTTAAAACGATTCCTAAAAAAAAAACAGTTTTATTTTTTTTAAACATTAGTTTAACATGCCTGTATAGTATTATGGTGATTAGTGAGTATATACTATATGTGTGGTGCGTCTTATACTCTCTACGCATAAGATGTACTTATAGACTATATTACTAAAGTATGGTTAGCATAATAATACTATATGATAGTTATGCTAGGTAATGGACTAAAATATATTATGATAACTTTAAAGTAATGGCAAATAAATAGGTTACAAATTATTGTAAATTAATAAATAATAAAAAACATAACAGAAAACACGAATGAAAAACACTTTTATCAGATCACGATAGAGTTATTGTAATTTAAAAAATATCCATTGACTTTCACCAAAGCTATGCATGTAATAAGACACAAAAGTTATAGTATAATAACAATGTATTTTAACAAATTGTGAATTCTAATAAAACTAGGACATATTTTTATTCTTTATAAAATATACCATATATTTTTAAATTTTAAAATTGATTTTTTTGGAAAATATTATTATGATTTTTAATTTAGGAACTTATACTACCATTTTAAATAGTTGATTTCAATTGTTTATACAAATAAAACTATTCTTTCTAATACTAAGGATTTATAAAACGGATGAATATATAAAAGTTAATTCTATCATTCTAATATAGTCATTTTTAAACTGAAATGTACGAGTATATACCTAAACCTGCAGTGACATTTCATATGTGTGTTATAAGTGTATACCTAAAACGTAATAAATTAATTTTAAAAAAAACTAAAAACGCATTTAGATTTTAATATTTTTTAAATAATTTATAAGAAACTTGATAAAATTGTTTAAGTATTATTTTATGATTTTCATTATTTTACACCCAGCTACCTATGAACGGTTGATTGTTATAATCTTAATGTAATAATAATATAGCTTTTTTTCATTTTTTGTATTTGTCATTACTTTTTGGAGTAGTATAAACGTTTTAATCATCCATGTTGAGGATGGTTTCTGTTAGAAAATTGAATCTTGTTGGTAGTTTTAGTACTATAGGGCTTTTAAGAGTTAAGTGTAAAAAATATTCCTAATACATTTTAAAATAATTTGTTAAAACTAACAAAAAACAGTGAAAAAACAGTGGATAAATGAATAAATAACCCGAATAGTTAATGTTTCTGATAAAATCGATTCTGTTTTTTTTCTTGTAATTCATAAATGAACAACTGTAGATGCTTAAAATTTTCATTTAATATTTAAATAAAACATTTTTGGGCATTATATTATTTTTTAAGCTATTTATTAAAAGTTTTCTTTAAATTTATATTAATAATATTTTTTCTAAATCAAAAAACTTTAAAAATGTAATACAAGGTTCCTCATAAGTTTTTCATACAGTTTTTATCCATAATAAAAAATCACAATTTTTTTATAAGCATTTGAAGTTGAAATGTTCACAAAATTTGTCAAAGTTATCTGTAATTTTACTGTTTTATTACTATAGTGGGTAATATTTTTATTATCATGTTAATAGTATAGATATACTACTGGTATATCTCATGAATCACGACAATTTATAAAAATTCACGAAACGTGTTGAATGTTTTGAAAAGAGTTTTATTGTCACGTGATGACGTGTTTTTAATATCACAATATCAATATATTTATATAATATATTTCAATATCACAAATCACAATGATAAGAAATAGATGTAGGTATGTCGGTTGAACAGACCTCACCTTGTACATATATATATATATTATGTATACACTATGCACGTGCAGTATACGGACCCTGTCGCCATGAAACATTTAAATTTGTGCTGCATAATGTGTACAATACCTTTTTTTTTTTATTATTTAGAAAAACAGATATTTATTCCATCTGTATAATATAAAATACATTTAATAATATATTTTGATATTAAAAAAATTACAAGGCTTGACAGTTTGAGTGAAGGAAGCGTCCAGTAACGCTACTTCAATTGTATACTACATTATTACCTATATACGTGTAGTTTTTAATCATACGTATATACATAATAAACATCGATAAATATCACTGATAAATGGTTTACGCGCCCGTAATTATTATGTATTTTTCAATATACACAACGTACGACAGTGTGTACGGCGTAATTTATTTGATAATTTATATATATTGTGCTGCAGCTGCGTGCATGGCGTTATTGTATAATATATTAAATATAGGTAATAAAATAAGGTTATGGTAGTGTACACTGACTTCTTGGCGGCCTGCCTATGCCGGTTGTTGCACTTGAACCCGGTGCACTCGACGCCCGTCGGCCGGTGTTCCGACGCTGCGCCTGCCAACTCCGAGTTGAGAAATTGAGCGCCGGCCATGGACATTATCTGGAACAGCCCATCGGCCGGGGCCAGCACCACTTTAAGATCGCTCAGGCTGATCCTCACGTTCTCTGTGCCATTCTGCCGCTGGTCGTATGTCACCACGTCGTCCGCGTCCGGTTCTGCGGGCTCGGTCAGCGGGGCAGCTACTGTCACTGCCGCCGCGGCGGTCAGCGCCAACAGGTAACCGCTCCAGAACAATTGTCGACGCATACCGGTGACGGCGATGACGATCAGATCAATATCAATATTTATAATATACGCGCAATGTCGTGTCGATATCCGTGCTCAGATCGCGGTGTCGGCGGGTTTCACTGCAGACGTTACACCGGAGGAACTGCGCTAACTAGACCGGTGGACCGCTGCAAGGACAAAGTGCTCCGTCAAAGTGCGGGCTGCTGGCCCGCGATGATGGCGTAGCTCCGACGATGAGCAGGAGGAGGAGGAGGAGGAAGAGGAGACGACGGTGGTGGAGATGCATGGAGGAAGTGGTGGACACGGATCTCTGCATGGAGATCTCGCAGAACGTGCGCTGTAGCAGCAGCCTCCTACTTCGCGTAAAACCGGTCGATGCCCGGTGTGCCTATTTGTATATTATACGCGTACCTATATATATAATAATAATAATATCATTATTGCTCAGTTAAGGTCATTGACGCGTAACCTCCATACGACATGACCGTTACGCCGTACATGTAATATAATAATATGATGTGCCCGATATCTTATTAAATATATATATGTGTGTGTGTGTGTTATAGTTAATGTAGGTATCCACGTAAATATAAAATACGTATACTTAAACGGCTAAGTATGGTAAGTACCGAACACTACCTACACGTTGCGCCTTATCTACCAGCAGAAACGTACATTGAAGTTCGCTGCAGTATATTGATGACACGACCACTGCGTGTCGTCTTTTCTTTTCCTTCAATTTTAGTTTATAGTTAGATGTTACGTTTCTTTTTTTCTTTAGTGCCAAAGAGAAGGTTTACATTCATTGTATCTTTTCAGTCTGAATTAACTTGCCTTAGAAAATGCGAAGAAAATAAAAATAGACAAAGTGATGTACGGTGTACAATCGAGCGCGGAGGTTATTAAAATATTTAACTAATAAAAAATTATTTGAATTGTTACATACTGTAAAATATTAAAATTTTTGAAAATAATGAGGAGAATTTTTTAAGCCTTAACCTAAAAATGTTTGTACTTTTTTTTATAAGAATATCCATCCTACTTTACAGGAATTTAGAATCCTCCATATAATATACAAAATACACCTGCCACTGAATTATAATAATAATTTAGTTTAATAAAAAAAAAATCGGATGGGGAGGAGAGGGTATTTGCACACTTTTTCCGGGAATCGATGCCATTGTTTAGCACTAGTGTGTTTATGAAAAACATTTATATTATATTATTTAATTTTTATTATTAAAGTTTGACATATTTTTGATATGAAAAAAATCCCATAATTCGTTCTCAGAAATAAATATTATAAATCTATATAAATATAATATTTTTATAGGATCAAACTCTACTGTAAAATGTAAAAATTAAAAACTTTTGGATTCTTTTTCTCATCAGTGTTCATAAATTCTTTGTACTAGATCCAGCAATATTATGATTCCACATGCCTGCTGTAATTGAGCAACATTTTTACTCAACCGTATAACAACATCTTAACGATATTTAGGACTTAAGGTGTACCTATTATAGGTGTTTTTACAATTGTATCATTTGTATCTAATCAATTATTTTAGTTATTTATTTTAATAAACGGTTTTATAATAATAGTACTCTTACCATATTATTGTACATTAAAATTGACAGTTGATTTAACAATGAATTACTGTTAGTAATTTTTAACTATACCTAAAATAAATAATAAAGTGTAGAGGTACCTATTATTATTTTATTTTATTTTAATATATAAACAATGAATACATTATTTCCACAAAAAATATTGTAATGAATTGTTTTATCCTATATTTTCTACTATAAGTATTACATACCTATACCACTTTGATTTTAATTTAGATTAATTTTAAAATGTCAGGCAATCATTTAAAAAAGAACGGTGAATATAAATTTAATCGGTTAAGTTTTTTTAAAAAAAGATTTAAAGCGTGATGCGTACATAATTATTCAATGAACCAGAAAGGCCTTATTTTAAATAAATATAATATTATAATAAACACGTTTCTTATAATATTATTCTCAGCCAAGTTCGTGTTATGATAATAGTTGTATATTATGATATAGGTTAGTTGTTTGGGAAAAAAACTTTAGGTTTATTATTATATTTATAAAACCATATTTTTCTATTTATACGTACATTTTAAGACATTATCATTATTACTTTACTATCTTAAAAATTAAATGTCTTAAAAACGACATTTTGTTTGAAAATAGAAATTATAAGTTACCATAAAAGCGTAAAACACAAATAATTGTAAAATCAACCAATTTTATACAAAATATATTTATTTAATTTTATGATTAAAAAAATACTTTTTACGACGTGATATAGTTTATTATAGTGGTATATACAAAATTCACTATAATATACGTTTATTAAGTTTTAATAAAAATCCATCAAAATCACCTGATGTGCCTATACCAACTAAAATAAATGTGACACACATAAATCGTTGAAAAACAATTTAAAATCTTTCAAAGAAATAATAAGAAAAAACGTGAGGAGATGTGTGCAAGATATATAACCCACTTATGAATTTGTCACTTAGTTTCAACCTACCTACAATTTAATAAGCACAAACATACCAACATGGTATCATATAAAATGTGTAGCGACTATAATTTGAAAAGTTATTGTTATGAGTTTATAACAAATTTTCTAATAATAATTGGATAATATTTTCTAATGTTACAAATGTCTGAAACATTAGACATTAAATATAAAAATACAAATGTCTGAAATGGATTGAAGCATAATCAAATGATTATATCAGCCAGGGAATTAAAAGTATGAAATTGAACCAACATCCAAAATTCTGTAGTTGCACATTTAGTCAGGAATCTCACAATTCGTTTATTATTCCATTATTAAAGGTAATTAGACTTTATAACAATAGTTAAGCAAAATAAATATAAATAGGTATCTAAGTACTAACTATAAATTCACTATTACTACATAAAAATTGTTTTTGTGCGTATTATATATATTTAATCTATTTGAAATTTGTTTCTATATTAGGCACCACATTTATTAATGCATATTAACTATTAACTCAATAGAATTTCTTTCGCGGTTTATACTTACTAAAATTAAAAATTAAACCAAAGAGAGAACCTACCGATTATTACGGTCTTGGAAGTCGGAATGCAGTTGTATCGATAATGCAAATGTTATATTTTTTTATTTCAAACCAATATTTAATTCCAAGCGGCGTTTCCGAATTGCGGACAAAGTGACAAAAACCATGTGAGTTGCGGACGAAATCTAAAAAGGTAACATACGAATTGCGGACACAAATATAAGATACGAATTGCGGACAAATGTCCAATTATTATTTTTGATATTAACGATTGTGGACGTTGGGAAATTACTGTTTGATATTAACGATGTATAAATATATATATTAT
>JACXSJ010000833.1:27741-159933 GCA_014851325.1 Pentalonia nigronervosa | reverse complement strand
GTGTGTGTGTGTGTCTGTCTGAGTGTATGTGTAGGAGTGCGACGACGACAAAGTTTCGTGTTCAAGTCTCCACCGCAGATTTTCTCCTTCCGTACGACTCGTTTTGTCCGTTGTTTTTTGTTCTAAGCTCCCGTATAAACATATACACAATATGCATACATCACGTGATGCACGAATCGCTGCAGACGTGATCCGTTTAAGACGGCGTCATAACACTAGGAGCCTACACGTCGCGTTCGCCGCCATTCCGCCTCCGCCGGACTACGATTTGTGTGTGTGTGTGTTTATTCGATATAATATTATTAGCTCCGGTTTCTCCTCGTCTATTGTCTCGAGAAAAGTATAGGTACACAATATAGTAGTCGACGTGTGAGAGAGACGACGCTATATCATAGGTTCGCTGCAGAGGAAGTGAGAACGGAAGCGAGTCTGCGTTTGCCACCCGGAGGGTATATTCGGTACCGACGGACCTCACTAAATATATATATAGGTTCTCTTTTTTTATCGGCCAGTCATGCGACCCGGCAGCCCCGGGATGTCATGTGTTTCCAGCTCGCGCGCGATGAGGTGCCACTCGAACGCGGACGGAGAACAACTCTACAACGCGCGCGCGTGTATTATATATTATACAATAATATAATAAAATAATATTATATTATATACGATGTATACTCGTTATTATTATTTTTATTTAATTTATTTTTTTTTTTTCATTATTATTTCTGACAGCCCACCACTTGATGGTGACGTAAGACGCGCCATTGTGAGGATGTTCGGTCATCGTGCACTCCGAATGCAGTGTGTGCGCGTCTGACTGCGGTGGCGAGGAAAAGGGGCACTCGAAAGAAAAATATAACAGTTTTGTATTCTTTATTATACTCGTCGACCCTCCCCTTCACGGCTCGACGCATACTACATAACATAAGCTCCTACGCCGTCGCCGCAGCGTTAAAAAAAAACACATCTGGACGTACATTATATGTATGGGTATACACAATTTGACATGTCTTGAATTCACCGAATCGCTTAAACCTATTAGCCACCGCATGTATCGTCATAATCATCATCATCATCATCATCATTATCATTGGTGCAATATAACATTGCATATATAAGGCAACCGGAGAACGGACACATTTTATTGTTTCATTCTTTATCAAGTGCGCCGTTGCGGTTTCTTTTTCTCTTGGAAATTACAATTGTTAAAATATATTATTATTAATGAACCGCCGCCGCCATGCCAGTCGTCACACCGTGGAACGTGTTTTTTGTTTAAATTTTTTTAATGCTTGCGTACTTCATCTGCACTAAGAGCCGGGTCCACGGTTGGTACACGCCTCGGGTTCGAATGATTTTCTTTTATCAAATTCTCGAATAATATCAAATTTTCTAGTAAACATGTCTGTAGAATAATAATTATAATATCGTAACAAACAGCTAGTTACCTAAATTATTCGCACTCCTAAATTTTCGACTACGAATCTTAACGTTTTACGGCGGTATACAACAGTAAAGTAAGGAACTAATGTGTAATATATAGGTACCTAAAAATTATATGACGAACGACGCGCTAGCAGACGCCTAATATATGACGTAATGTAGCAAATGTTTTTTGTACTATAATTATTTTATACGAGTATAATAGCAACGTGGAAATTCTGTAGGTCGTGCGCAGTTGTGTTACCGGTTGCAGTGTGTGAGGTACCTAAATACGAGTTCGGGTGTTCCCGAAAAAAAATATAACGCACACGACGTGACGTACGTACTGCGGCCGAGACGTTTTCGAGACGTGTCGATTTAAATCTGATGACTGCGGTCGTGAAAACAATTATAAAACAATAAATCGCCCGTAATTATACTGCAGCAGGTACGTTTCTGAACGCATTAGGGTCGTGATGATCCCGCGGAGTCGGCTCGTCAAGATCATTTAGAGCGACCGCGTATGGCGTTTTTCGCAGTACGGTATAATAATAATAATAATTCGTTATATTATTATTATTATTATTATTGGTGCTGATGTACATGCGTGTACAGCGGTCGTAATTCGCGGAGGCCATAAAGTTTGACGAGCGGCGAGGCCGTGAGTATTTCATTCCGCACAGCGCAGAGTGAACCCGCCCCACCACCGCGTGAGCGAATTAAAAATTAAGAACGATTCGTTTATATTAAAAAGATAGCTTCCGTTTAAATGATCTACACCGCCCGCCGCACGATGTTTGTTGCGACTCTAAGACCGAATTAATAATCATACAATATTCGCAATAGTATACCTACTTTGTTCGCTAAATATTATTTTAATATTATTATCATTAATATCTCTACGTGCATAATTGCTTCCGTTTATACATTTCGGGCGTAGTTTTTTCGCGTATCAAATCTATATCAGTGTAACCCACAGCTGGCTGCAATTTGCATTTGAAAAAAAAAATTCGTTCTACGTTATTCAGAATTCAAACGTTGTACAACTTTTGCGTTTATCGTTTATAGTTAAAAAATTAATATCTCCCGAAACGGACGGCCCGGGATACGGAATATAATAAATTCCTGGATTGATTGCTAAGATGACGAAATTAATAAATCGCGTGAAATAAATATTTCTACAAAACCAATATTAATGGATTTTAAATTATCTCGGTTTGCGTTATTTTTCGTTTTGTTTAATATTATATTATTATTATTATATTTTGCCAATCGTTGTGTTTGGTTTTTGTGATGTTAAATTATTGTTTGTTTTCCATTTTATTTAAGTTTACAAAGTTCAATCGTTTTTTGTCATGTACAACGTTATGACCACAATGTTATCATAACGTTTGCAAGCCCTGTACTATAACGTCTTCATGACGTCATTTAGTCGTTTTATTATTTCATACGAACGCCAAACTTGGTACACTGCAGACGGCGGCGGTCAGCTAACTCGACGGATGTGTACAACAGGTCACTTCACCGAATGGTTTCGTAGTTCAGTCGCATACGCTTTACGCATACTATCGATTTTTGACTTTCGGTAATAAACCGCAATTATCATATAATAATATTATGTTTTTATGGGTTTTCAGTTTAAAAATATTAAACATACTATTATCATCCGCAGGCGTTTTGCCTTTATTATTCCGTATACTTATTACTTATACTGTGGTCGGATCCTATTTTGATTTAACAAAGCGTGGTTTAAACCTTTTTTCGAAGCATTTAGAGATTATAAATACATCGTGGACCACTACAACTGCAGTAGAAAAAGCAAAGACGATATTGAATTCTCACTTTACCACCACGCGAACATTATTTGGATTGCATCGATATTGTCTGTCAAAAGCGGATTTAAAATTGAAAAACAAAACACAACAATAATTATCATATTTATTACCTGTATATACCGTGTACCTTCATATCGAGCCGTCGAGAATTGTGTTATTTGATTTTCTTTTAATCCGATACATGAATGTTAAATATACCATATAATATATTATTATTTTATAATGTACAATGGGTTTTATTTGTCGATCATAAACATTTGTTTTTATATTTTCGTTTGTAGCCGCACAATACAATATCGATTTCATTGTGCAGCATAAAACAATTAAATTCAATTTCATATTATAATTATATGCATAACATTGACTTGGAATCGAATTCGTTAATTATTGGACATAGACACGAGGTTTTTAATAACTAAAAAAGTTTTTAATAATCTCAACAAAAAACTATAGTTAATTATTCCTACAGGAAATAGAATGTAGGTATAATGCTTGCAACTATATGATATTGGACGTATGGGGTGTTTAAATCAAAATAATAATATAATAATGGACACTTCATCAATCGCTGCGGCGAAACAATATAATATAATATCTCACTCAAGGTCACGGGTTTAGGAAATGACCTATAGTTATTCCGTCGGTCGCGAACCATTTAGTTGTATATATATATATATATATATACCAATAATAATATTATGTAGTATGTATATGGACGTGAATGTACCGAATAAATTTGCATTGAAATAATATGTTTTTTTACGCTGCGAGGGATCGCATGCGCGAGTGGACTGCAGTAATGGGAAACATAAAATAAAGAACGAAACGATATTGGTTCGAAATATATATTATAATATCGTCCCTATCGTAACTATTTAGCTCTTCTTTTTTTTTTCGACGTCGCGTTTTTATCATATATTATACAACATACATAATATATACATTATTATACCGCTGCTGTTCGTCGTCACGAGTCTTCGCTTATTCCATATACAGCACCCGCCCGCCGACCGATGTACATTGTATAATGTCATTATTGCTGTATTAAAATATTAAATAATAATAATGTAGGGCTGACGGAGCTGCTGTCGTAAAGAAGCGAAACGCGAGAGCCGCGATCGACGAGTAAAAAATAAGGTCTCCGCTTGGCGGGAGATATTGTGATAGATTTACGACTGGACGGCGAGTACTCTTTTTTAACACGTTTTGCCGAAAAAAATAAACGCTCGTTAAAAGACGCGCGGCGTTCGAAAGAAGCGAAGCGTATATAAACGAGCACACACTCGCACACACACACACACACACACACACACACACACACACACACACACACACACACATCGTATATATACATTATTAATATCTCGAAAGCAAAAACGTCTTCTAACCCCTTTGATTTATGCCCGATAGCAAAAAAAAAAAAATGTCGATATTTTTTCTCCAACCCTCCGGGAGACACTCAAATGGACCCTGTAATTCCGACAATGGTCTAATTTATATTCAATGACACACGCCGTCCGCCTTTCGGCCGGCCGGTCCGGCGTGCATGCGATGAAGACGTTTTTTGAAATTTAAACGGTAATTTTTTTTTCCTTTCTTGCGCACGTCTATATTTGTTCGGCGGGTTTTTTTTTTTTTTTTTGTCGTGCGTGTGTGCCGCGCCGCACGGTCGTACCGATAGTCATTTTTATTATTGTTGCGTACGAAAGGGTGTGCAACGTGCACTGTTCTTTATGTATAATATTATATACCACCTTTAAATTATGTAGATATTTTTTTATTTTATTACGAGGCACCGCGTGATGCACAAAACGAAATTTCCTTTCGTTAAACCCGGCGAAAGTTATGATGATGATAGTATTATACTATAGGTTATTACGACCCGACACCCGACTATATAAATATAATAATATGACGATGATACGCGTCATCGATACGTATAGGCTGGCCGAGAGTCAATCGGTCTGCGGCTTATTGGAATAATGTGTATAATAGTGGTATGGGTACCTATCGCAGAACGATAAACACACACGCTGACTTTCGATTTCGGGCCTGGTGATTTACAACTCGCCCGTCTCCAATTAAGGTGAGAGCAGTTGTTCGGGTTAAACGGCGAGGCGGCCTCGACTCCAATTTAAGGGTTTACGATCGTGTTCCGCCGTCGCCGCCGCCGTTGTTTTTTTGTTTTCCATTTCGTCGGGGCTTGTAAAATCGAAAGAACGCGAGGGGAGAAAAACAACAACGTATCACACATGTAATATGCGCCGCGGCGGCGGCTTGTTGGACTGCAATAATGTGATCTTCCGAGGGCGAGATAAATCAAAACATTATCGACCTTTTATTCGATTTAGCCCGGCGGCAGCGGTACTTTCGTTCTTATTATTGTAGCGTTGTGTTGCTCATTTCAAAATACTGTTTCCCTATATTATTATATTGTATAATATACGGACGAAAGGGAATATCACCGTTGTCGTCGACTGCGGCCAACCCTTTTACTACACTCTGCTGCTGCAGTATATACGTGCACGAGGGCTGCAGTGAAGTACCCATACACATATTATGTGTACAATTTATTACACTGCGTTACAGAAATAATGTAATGTATTATGTGTATATAACATAATTATTAAACACACACGCGCACACACACACACACACACACACACACACACTACTAAATTAGCAAGTTTCAGAGCTCTAACAAAAAAGGAGTCATTATCTGATTTGGACTTAAAGAATGGGATGGCAAAGAGATCTAGATTTCTCGAATAGTATAGTAAGAAGGAATGCGGAAATTGGCTTGAGCTAAAAGCTCAGGACATACAATATTATAATTTAACAAGTCGCATACGAACATAATATCAAACAACTGTCGTCTTATTTGGAGAGAGTCTAAATTTACTAAATTTTGAACCGGCATAACATAATTTTTAGAAATGGATAGACTGTTCATATGGGCAATTCTTTTTAAAAATTTAAATTGAATATTATCAAGATACTGAATATGAGTGCATAACGGTTGACTCCAAATTATGGACGCATATTCAAGAACAGATCGTACTAGAAACCAATAAATTGTTTTTATTGTAGTAGGGTTATTAAATTTTTGAGTGTTCCTATTTATGAAACCTAACATTTTATAAGATTTGCTGATTTACTATGTTCATGATTTAGTTTAAAGGATAAATCTGAGCTGAAGTGAACACCAAGGTCTTTTACTAAATGAACTTTATTTAAGATTATATTATTCAATGAGTAATTGTAAGGAATAGGATTTTTATAACGAGTAAAAGAGACATCTTACATTTCTTTATATTTAAAGGTAGATTATTTTTAGTTCAAATTAAAAATTTTGTTATTAAACCATGCTATTTTGCAAGTTAATTGAATCATAAATTGAATTGATTTGGGTGTAAAACTTTCCATCATCAGCAAAAAGTAGAACTTTTATGTTGTTACTAAAAATGTTCAGCAAATCATTTATGAATAATAAAAAAGTAGAAGACCTAGGTGAGAGCCCTGCGGTACACCAGATAGTACTTGAAACTCATTTGAAGTTTGAAACGATATTTTTACAACTTGTGTTCAATCGTGCAAGTATGAGGTAATCCACTTCCAAAACAATCCGGTAATACCGAAAAATGTTAGCTTATACAGAATTAGTGTATGATTTATGTTATCAAAAGCTTTTCGAATCGGTATAAATAGTATCAACTTGGTGGCCAATTCCAGAAGATTTTAAAAGATCAGACTGATATATTAAGAGGTTAGTATATAAAATATAAACACTACAATGTCATTATGGCTATTGCTCGTGGGACATTAGATGTGGGATTACGCGTATGCAAAACCTTGAAGGAATTGCGCAGCTCAGTAGCGTACAGTGAAGCCGAATCCTAAGTTTAAGTCGGACCTTGGCCAGACAACTTTTTTAGAATTCAGGTTGAAGCCGCTTCATATTTTTTTTCACATAGTACATCCACTATCCCTTCCTCCGGTACGCCATTGTGGCCAGTATTTAGATATTGTAAACTATATATTTAGCCCGATTAAATTTTTAGAACTTTGACGCCACTAATAACGTATAAAGGGGTAGACGACCAGGGTCCATAGTGAAATTTCGGGTTCAGTTAAAACATTGCACGTATATTGCTTTATGCAAATACTACATAATACATAATTAACATGATTAATGGTCCACATCCCGTGGTTTGTACGTATATTTTTGATGTCATACCTAAGGTTTTTCGTATTTTCGATAATCTATATTATAGTTTGCGAATTATAAAAATTGGATAACAATCAATGAGTATGTACATAGAATATACATACGCCAACGTTGCGTCCTATTTTTTAGAAATGAATTACCTTTTGCTGTTATAGTTACACTTTTTGCAGGAGTTCTTCAACACTATAGATTGATTAAAAACGATTTTGAGGAATCAACGAGGAAATGTTAGATTGTCAGGACTTGCTTTGATGACGATTCGATGTATTATAACATTAAATATAGATGAAACTATCAATATTTAAAAAATATATATAAGTACTTTTATATAAAAATGAATTTTACGTAATATTCTTAATATTAATAAGATAAAATTTCGCAATCTCTATTTGTGTTGTTTATTTTATAATTATTATAACCATTAGACTCCTTAAAAAAAATGTTTAGTTATGGCTATATTTTAAACTAGACATTAGTGGTAAAATGACCCGTACTGAAGATAATTCCTATAAACATACGCCACCCAGCTGCTACAGTTTTCTATTTACGCACAAAATCTCTCGCCTCAGTGCAGTAACCGCGGTATACCAACATTCAATAATATAACATTAAAGTGTCTGACGAGTTTATTAAACGCGATAAAATAAAATTTCGATAAACCATTCGTCTGGATGTCGCTGCCACCATATGTGCACACGCACAAGTATAACAAAAACAATATGACCCCTTCGTGTCGGAAACCCGTCGAATCGAATGCCGATCGTGGTGTACATATAGCAATATACCTAGGTATAGGTATTATATTATTATTATTGTACGACCAGCAGAACACGCGTGCACCCATCGCACCAATATAATAATAATATTATGTCATCGGTTTTTTTCCTCTCCTCGAACCGATGGAAACGATTACTATTATCACCTCGCTCAGTATATTATACCGTTACGTATTTCCGCCACCGATAAAATACGCGTGCCTGTAAAGGCACCTTGCTCTACAGTGTCTACATTATATAATATCTTCTATCAACGACCGCGTGAGCATTACTATATTTATCCACTTCACAATACTTATATCATATCTGCAGTAATATACTTACTTATGTTGTATTGTGCGTCGTCTTTTTTTTTCGCATCGAATTCGAATCTTTTACACACTTCTGTTATCATAATATTATATTATATGTACCTATTATTATCACACACTTAACAGAAAGGAATCGATTTTCATTTAACACGCAGTCTTATGGAAGATGATAAAACCGCGTCCGACATGTCGAGAATTTAAGCGTGCTGCCACGTATCAGGAATTTTTTTTTTATTTATATATCGTAGCCATAAACCTTATACTCAAGTATAAGGTCCATTGTTTATTCATTGAAGTTTCAAAAATCATTTGTATCATCTTTTTACCATATTTCAAAGTTTAGAATCTAAAAAAAAACAAAAAATATTCTTGTTTAAATTATTATTATTATTATTTAGTTCATGTCAGGTCTGGTCAATAAATGAATTTCCCAATCCAGCAAATTGATGGGAGTTTAGGAACACCAGCGATTAAGCTGGCGTTGTCCAACGATTAATCAAACTTGAGTACTTGGCGTTTGACAACGTGAAAATGTGAAATATCTTGTGCAGTTATGTTGATAATATAATTTCATGATTATTAGAATTTTCCCTCCGGCGGATTGAAGAAATGCTGAAAATAGAAACATTTGATTCTAGTGGCTGACCTATCTACTTAATTTAGAATAATACGGATAATATCGAACAGTTTGCTATCACCGTATTAACGCTGTGTCTAAGTATTAGGTATGTTATATTATTGGTTTCCGACGACCTGCCGGCTGCAGCGTCGGTTAGATAATATTCGCGAATCGCTAATGTCTATTTAGCAAGCGAATTGATGAAAATTTCAAAATTTTGCACAGTGTTACATGCATTAGAAAGGCGGTACTCCGAACTACATTTGACTATATTAATTGACTATTGTAAAAATGAAAGATTATTTCTAGAGCTAAAGGTTGGAATTTTTAAATGTATCCTCTTTAAGAACACCGAATACGGTACTTAGTTATTAATTAATTTAAATATGAAAGTTGTGTCGTTAAGTGACCGTCTGAAAGCCAGAAATATTAGACCTAACTCTGTAGTTATGAATTTCTAAGGAGGCGTCTACTCGATAGGACTTATTTGCCATTATTCTTAGAAAGCAATATTGAATTTTTTTTTAGCATATCAATTAGATCATTCTGTTTAGGAAGATTTCATATCACTGATGAAAATTCTAATATTGGCCTCACAAGAGAGCAGTTGAATAGTTCAAGATAGTTAGTGTATTTAAAATTGAAGCAATTTTGTTTTAAGAAATCAATTGTTCTTAAAGCTTTGCTATAAATAGCATCAATATGAACATTGTATGTCAAGTGAAATGACAGCAGAATGCCTAGATCTCGCACAATAGAAGAAGTTTGAATTATTCTAAACCATTAATATCACAACAATAGGTGTGAGCTATACCTAAACGACAAAAAATAAAAAACGACCAATACTATTCGATTTCGGGATGATAAAAAATAATTCGAATTACGTCTAATAATTATTATGATGCCATATACGAATAATATTTACCTATTATTATTATTATGTATTAATATTAATATATTATTGTTGTATTAGTATACAGTAGCTAGCTAGACGTTGTGATAATATTATTATGCAGTGACCCATTATTTGATATATTGTGCATGTTCGAAATTTTAATGAATTATGATAAGTAAATATTCCCCAGATAATAATATAATGTATATAATAAATTACAAGGTGATTCACTAAACACGCTCATTATTCTATACGTTGGGGTAATAGAAACCCCATTAGCCGCCAACGCTACGAAATTGTGACCACTATGTTTATAGTGAATCACCCCACACACACACACACATATATATATATAATATTATATGTGTGTAAAATGTGTACGTATTATGTAAATTTGTGCGCATTGTTCGAATAATCCATCGCAATAATAATAATAATAATAATATCACTCCTCTGCTCGTTCACGCCCGCTTATTTTAATTAATTTCTAGATTGGGATAGTCAACTGAACAAATAATTACATAGACGTATATATTCATTACATAGACACGTATAGACGTTCTTTACTCAGAAAATTGTTTTCTACGACACGCAAGCTATCGCGATTATTATGGTTATCACACAAAAAGACATCAATACCTTTTTCAGGGATATATTATATATATATTATAGTGTGTCATATTTTTGTTATCGAATTATGCGATACCTAATCATTTGTAGACAATATTAAAACGAAAAGTTTTTCATAGTACAGGTGCTAACTTAACCTACCTACATTATATTATAACCATCGACGATTTCATGTTGTTTATTTTTCATCTTGCGAACAATATTGCTTTGTTATGTTACCGTCATTATTATTATAATGGGTTGCAAGTAATACGATAGTGCATCGCGCGACAATTGCCGTTTTGCATAAGTTTTTATTCGATTAAAGATTAATTCGACCTTTGGAACAATACACGTACATAATGTGTGTACCTATATACATATAAATAATATATTATTGCACGGTTGTGCGTCCGGTCGAACGTCGCGTCCCACGTCCCGACGATAGAAATCTGTGTGCAATCGTTCCCTCGACAATTGCGGATGTCCAGAGATAACGCGACCGCAAGAAGTTCCGGTTTTCGAGAATACCGTCGCACAAAGCAAGCACAAGTCGTACCTATAAGTGTTGTAGCCCACACCTGTACCGTGCGATATAATATAATATGGTCGAGTCGACCACTTGCAGGTCTAATCGTCGTCATTAAATCGAGGAGTGGCCTTACAGCGAGATCAATATCCATCGTATTCTCCGCGGAGAAATGTGAAAATATCGTTTCTCAATAAAATATAACTACCAATATGTACACTGAACTAAGGCCGGATTTGACGGACGACATTAAGGGCACCTGCTTAGGGCCACACGTCTTTTTTTAGGGGCTTCCAAATATGGTAAATAAATCGTAATTTGGGTCCTAGGTCTTCGAGGAAAAAAGTTGTTCGGCGTTGGTCTTCAAAAACCAGAAAATTATATTATACTTATACCTAATATCGTATACCTAATATACCTTATCGCTGGTCGCGACTGCGTAATCGATAAATTGTCGTGGTGGCGTACAATTATTATTGCGAGTTATGTAGTTATACACTTGTCTGCAACGTCTGACCGTTATCGATTTTCGTGCACATTAATAATTATAGACCGCAGATTGCACATAACAGTTCCAAATCTGTGTATCCATAACAATATCACAACAACTTTCGACCAACATTCGTAATTATCCATTATAATCTGCAGCCAATAGGATACACTCACAGTTTTAGCCCCAAAACCTGCTTCTTCGCCCCGGGACCCTTAAAGTTTAAATCCGCGCCTGTGGGTATATTACATCAATATATACTTGCAGTCCACAACAACGACAATATTTTTTGTGATAACACATTAGACGAGTCTTACCGGCAAGAAAACAGTTACATTGAACCGATAAAAATTATTATTATTGTCTTCTTCACGCATGCGCACAACACGCGGTCGGTATTGGACTTCGCGCTAAAAACAATACGCCGCGGCCGACTTGTACAACGATTTGTAAAACTACCGCACAACAGTGGCTTAGTTCAGAATTTGTTTTGGGGTGGGAAGACATTTTTTTACACATAAAATACTAAATTTTCACTATATTTTCAAGTATACTGCGGTAGCTGGGAATAGTATTTTATTAAATATCAATGTCCCGGGGGAGGGGGGGGGTCTATCTAATTACGCCTCTACCGCGCACTTATTATAGGAGTATTATACAAGAGACCGCAGACGGTCGCGGATATGAGAAATATGATATTGTTTTTGCATACTATATAAAATAATACACGTTATAGGTGCACATTATTATTACGCGATTGATGATGCTCCGATGCTCGTCTATCGAACACATATCAATATAATATTATATATTATGATCAGAGCCCGGATTTATATGCATTTAAAAAGTGTCAAATATGATGCAAATATGCAAAGAAAAAGTGGCTAAATATGCAATTATATGCATTATGTTAGATTTTATAAAATGTGTTTTTTTTTTTAAAAAAAAACCATACTTTTACCCAAAGAAAATTCTAAATATTTAATCAAAAACAAAAAAAAAAATGAAAATATCCACTGCTATATATTAAATCAATCTAAAACTTTTAAGAAACTTAAAAAAGAGAAAACAAATAAAAAAAACTAAAATCCTCTATAAATATATTAGATCATTTGAAATTACTCTCAAAAAACAATAGATAACTTAAAAAAAATTACAAATATTTTAAAATAACATTTTTAAAATTAAATATTTTAAACATTAGTAAATAATAATATAAATTTTAAAACTTGTCAGAACAATATAATTAAAATATTAAAATAGGTTCTTTTAATAATTTTCATAACAGTGAACAATAATATATTTTTCCATATTTTCTGATGTCATTGAAGTTCTTTTTTCAGTTAAAATTGATTTATACGTACTAAACGACCTTTCCACATCCACCGAAGTTATTGGTGCATACTTCATACATGAACACATAGAAAGAGTTAAGTTTGATGGCATGATACTGTTTTCTTTCCCTGACAAAATTGCTGTTATCTGCTTCGCGGTTTGGAATCCAACATTTTTTTCAATTAAATAAAACAATTTTTCTTGAATTATTTTTCCTTTTTGTCCTGGTACTTTTTCCATAGCCAAAATAACATTATTTACAATTTGAATAGAATCACATAAAGTTAAACTAGAATGTTCCAAATTTTTTATACTTTTCACTAATATAAAAAAATGAGATTGAATAAATGTAAGGTCACTTTTAACAGATTCCAGATTTAGCATATTAATACATTTTTGTATACTAACAATATTTTTATCTTCTAATTTCTCTAAAATTATTTTAAGATCATCAAAATGATCTGCACAAAAATTAGCTGCTTTAATCCATGTACCCCATCTGGTTAGTACTGGTTCTGGCGGCAAAGGCACACTGGGCATTATTTCTTTGTATACATCTACTCTCTGAGGTGCTTTAAGAAATACTTTTTTTAAATTACTTACCAAAGTATTTACATTGGGGTACATTTCTCTAACTTTTTCTGCTAGACGCTGGATCATGTGAGCAAGACATGAAATGTGTATCATATTAGGAAAAAATACGTTTAGTGTTTTACCAGCTTTCATCGTATAAGGCGCTGCATCGGAACATAAAAGTAATACTTTTTCATCATTGCCACCATGAGGCCACAATATTCTTAAGCTGTCATTTACAAAGCGAGAAATTGTCGAATGATTAGTTTTATCTAATTTTTTGCATGAAATTAAAAACGGTTTATTAGGATTTTGTTCATTTAAAACACCAACTAAAAGGTTTGCAATATAACTACCGTTGATATCTGTAGTTTCATCAACGATTAAATATATATACGAGTCCCCAATTTTTTCTCGAATTTTTTCAATTGTTCTTACATAACATGGATGTAGGAAAGACTTTCGTAAAGTGCTTTCATCAGGAATGTGTTTTTTTGTATGATTTTGTAAAAAATCGCGGAAGACTGGATTTTGTAGCTTAAACCATGGTATATTTGCTGCTATGAGGCTCAAACACAAATCTTCATTAAAACTTGATATTTTTGGTTTGGTTTCATCTCCCAACAACATTTGTTTACTGTTGTTAGAACTTTTTTTCAAACATTTCAAATGAAACTCAGTAGTTACATGTTGCGTTATTTGAAATTTTTTGTTACAACGCACCCGGCGATCACAAACTTGACAATAAACTACTAATCCACTAGTGGTAAATACAGTTTTGTCTCGATTGTAAGGCTCAACCCATCGAATTATGGATGAACCCAAATTAGATTTAATTTTTGGCATTTTGTCTTTTTTTCAAACGAGGCAAAAAAAACACTACCGCGGACACACACATTAACAGACGAACGATGGTCGATAACTGCGTATTATTCGTATTAAATATTAATTGCTATCGTGCCGGGTGGTGGCTATTATTAGGTACCGGTCGACATGGTAGCCGAGAATTTCCGACGGCCGGTATATTGGAATTTAACAAAAGAAGATTTATAAATATAACTTATATAACGATACGCGAATACACGATGTTGATGTGATTATCTATAAAATTATATCGACATAGTAAGCTGGGACGCGAGTGTATATTTATTAATTGTTAATTTATTAAAAACCCAATAGATATTCATGTTATATGCATTTATGAACAAATATGCAATAACCCTCGAAATATGCAAAATATGCAATATAAAATTTGGAGTTAAAATTCGGCGTGTTATGAATCGTGGACATTTTAAAACCCCATAGACGTGCATACACTTGGTACAAACATGCAAATGCATATAAATCCGGGCTCTAATTATGATGAATAATATTAAAGAGTTTACATTTTGAACAAAAAAATGACTGCGTGTAATTTAAACAGCTACCTACACGGCAATAACGATATGGTGCCGAAAACGTCACGTAGGTACCCATGCACAAAATAATAGCTATATATAAGTACCAATGCATAAACATACTTCTTTTTAACTTGATTCAACCTGTATTGAGTATTACATTTTATTTCGAGTTTGTTTTTATCGTATGCATTATATGTCTTAATAGTATTATCTATCTTGTAGCATTCACGATTCCCGCGGGTTTTTCAATGTGTAAAAATAATCAAATTATTTATCGAAAATAACCTCATTAAAACTTATCATTGGAAAAATTACAAATACACTCGACACACGTAGTACTTTTGAATTCGATCGGTATTAACGAACTTTACGCGACCAAATTCTGTTCAATGAAAATCTAATTTTGTTTATTACACGGTTAGTGGTTACCCGAACGAGCCATCAATTCGTGTTCTCATAACATCAAAACTAAATTAAATTATCAGCCAAAGGTCATACGGGACAACATAATATTATATAACCTTTGAATGATGAACGTTTACTTTCAACAGACCTTTTACCGTTTTTGACTAAATATGTAATCATAATTAAATCATCCTATCCCGTACTTAATATCGTAATGCGATTGTTTTCAAGACTTGGAAAACTGTTGAAGTGTATAGAACGACGACGTTGGCTAAAATCGAATCTGAAGTCGAAACGAGTAGTATGGGTGCAAAATAAGTGCATTATTTACACGATAAATTAATATTTTAGTAAGTAGATTTCAGAATAAAATTCGCACAAAAACATGACTATGTTCATAATATTTTAATATTATACATAAATGCTGCATAATTTGGTTAACACTGTTGCGAAAACGCGTAACAAAATCTAAACAATAAGCACACAAAAATGAAAACATTTTTATTCCACAGGTTTTGACGACCACGGAGTTTATTCTCTGGCCTCGTTAGGAATCTACCAAATAATATTATAAATCGTGTTCATCTAATATTAATGACTAGTTCGATATTAATATACGTACACTATAATATTTTACATATATTTTTTTTCGATTTGACTAAATGGGAGTAGGACCAACTTTTTATGAAGGGGAGGGAGCACATGTTGACCGATATTTTTCGAAATACCACCAATAGTTAATATTTCAATGTGTGTACGTCATAATCGGTTTATCATAATATTATTATTTACGTACCATAATCTGGTCCTAATGTAAGTAGGTTTATAAAATTCCATACGAGCGGTCTTTTTTTTGGTGGGATTTAAAACCGAAACCGTTTAACAGTGTATATTATATATTTATATCCTATCTATATATTTTAGGATTATCCTATCTATTATACGACCGTATAAATATATTATATGGCATTTAACTTTTAGTGTGTGTATATATACATGTATTTCATTCAATTTAAACCTGTTTGGTTCGTCCCTGTGGAGACATCTTTGATTAGTTTATCGACTTCCGACTGGACAGTCAATTATAAGTTTGCCGGTGGTTTTAAGGTCGAACGCTGTGTCGGAGGGCGGGACGGGGATGTTAAATCGTGCAAAAACATTTCAAAAGTCTAAAGCCGCATTATATAGTAGGTATACGCGTATTATAAATATACTCGGAAGTATGAAGAGACTTTTCGGGTCTCTCGATCGTTATTTAATTACGAAACAAAGCCATCAGACGAACTGACCGTGTGGGCGCACACTGTACAATACATATGAGTGCTTACGCAGTCTGTCGAATACAATTTCGCCTCTGTGATGAAGCTGCAGTAAGTTCTCGATGGGTCTCCGTCGACGATTCGTTAAAGAAAAGAAACGTTAGAGTGAAAAAAAAATGATAATAGTAAGATATAAAGTAACAAGGCCATCACAATAGACACTTCTTTTTAAAATATTTTTTCGTACTGTTTTTTTTTTTTTTTTTTTATTTTCGTTGCACAGATATATATGCTGTTACATTATTCTCGGTCCTCCCGCAGACATTTTTTACCGTCCGTCGTTACTGCGCGTATTACGGCGATATATGTATATGTATATATATATATGTGTGTGTGCAGTAACTGCGTCCGGTCGTTATTTCTGTGCCTAACCTAACCCAACGCGCGCACATTTCTCGATATCGGTTTTTTTTAAGCAGTCTTCCTCGCCATCACCGCCTCGTAACGCGCGCGCGGCGATAAAAGGAGAAAAAATAAAAACTTTTTAGAAAATAACGAAAAGCAAAAAAAAAGATGAACTATTACACGTACATTATACCACTACCCAGGTACGCGCACAAACGGAGATCAGGCGAGGACGAAAGCGGAGACGAAATGGACGTTATCGTCGTCTGTTTTTCTATACGTCGCATCGCTCTTCCTTCCGAAACGCACGTACACGTCTTCTAATTGAAAACCCACCGGGGGACACGAGAAAATCAGTCGTAGCCTACTCTCGTATAAACTGTGCGCTATAATGCTGCTGTGTATACAACCTGCAGCCTGCCCATAATCGGACGCGATTTTATATCGTTTATTTCGTTTCATTATTTTTTCCCCTCTCCCTGGCCAACCCTTTGAAACGCGGCGCGCAAGCGGAACCATCGGAAATCGCCGCAGCCTCCGCCACCGACGGCGACGTCGCGATTATGTCCACAATATTATATCCATCGCGGCGGCGGCAGTACCATTTTATTATATTAGACACCGCCTCTGGCATTCGCATGTACCCAACATCGCCGGCCGCGGGACGTCACGTCCGCTGCGTTTAAATGTCGTAATTTTCACGTGCACCGGAAAACTCGTAGTGTCCCGCAGGTCGCGGTCGCGTATCGTTACGGCACGTCGTCGTTTCGTGGGTACCTATTATAATAGTTCATATACGTGTCGTATAAACTGCTAAGACGAAAATAAAAAAACTAAAATTACCGCACGATTCGACGTGGGTGGGTGGTAACAGAAAACGTTCTATGTTTTGCGCGTATCGTCGCACCAGAGGCGTGATTTTACATTTCTCTATGGGATGCAAAACCAATATTGAAAATTCAAAGCAATCCGAATGCCGCTCGCGCAATATTTATAAGAAATTTCATTCAATTAAAACCTTAAAATGTATATAAAAAAAATTAATAATGTAAGTGATACATTTTCATATATAATACTTTATATTGAGTTAAAATACAGAATAATATTATATATTGGTATAAGTTCAATCGAGTTCCTTCTGGTTATTTGATGTTTCGATTTCGAATAGGTTCATATCACATATTGTCGTACTTTGAGTGACCATTCGGTCAGTTGTATTACCATCGCGAACAATATAACATATCTAATTATATCTAATTGAAAGTACATACCTTATATGTTTATGATTAAGGTTTATAGTTGAAAGAAAAAACGTTAAACGGGCACTAAAAATATCGGTAATAATCTATATTATTTCACCACGGTCTTATTAATATATAAAGTGAATATAACTGAAGTTATATTATTTGTAAAATATCAAAATAAGGCCACAAAAACCCATTTTTGTAAGTTTACAAAATTATTGTTATTTGTTTTGTACTTACTACAAATTATATGAAATCATCTACGTCTACACATATTGAAGGCGTGTTAAAAAAAATCATGGGATGCATCTGCACATCCTTGCATTTTGCAAATGACGCCCCTGCACCGCACTACCATGGTATATCGCGCAGACCGGGAGAACAATTTATTATTATATATTGCCGTATTATATTGCTATAATTATAACCAATTGCAGCGGTCAACCGCCGTCCACCGATATATATCATGGAGGTTAGAAATGACAACGTATGTCGTCGTTTATAATTAACAATTATAAAAACAATTTTAAAAAAACCGTATATCCGCTGAACAACCGATATCCGTGAAATGCAATTATTAAATTATAGGTCTATTAAATATAGAAGAATACGCGAAATTTGCGACCTTTAAAAAATTCCACTCGGGCAAGTGCCTCCCGTGCTTATATATGCAAAACTACACCTCTGATTATACCGTAAACAATACACCGTAGTCGGCGGTTGCGTTCATTACAGCAATACTATTCTGTTTCAATATCGACGCGAGCGATTTAAAAACCAAAAACATAAATGTCTATACTGACTACATTCTAGTATAGTATAATAATATGACGAGAGCTGAATGTACGTGTATCATCGTTATAATACACGGGATTTGTATGCGCAGACGTGGACGTACTTATCCGCTGTGGCCGTAAGTTTATTATATATTCGGCGATGGCGAGTTTGTATATGGGGCTTTGCTTTGGTCGTTTGAGCATTCGATTTATATATTATAGATTCCCTCTGAAGCTAGGGATGTGTATTGGTTTTGTGACCACCTTTCATGTGGTTTACACATGTTCATTTATTTATGTAGGTACCTACTTTATTCATATTCTGTGACCGCTTCGGTACAATGCGCGGTACGCACAGCTATATGAGCTCCGCAAGAATTTCGAATAGTCTTGCATACACTACGGTTGCAAACCGTAACGCATGTATCTGCTGTTACTGCGATCGCAGCGGGACGATAATATTTTGAATTTTCAAAACGAGACTAGATATAGGATGATTCACCAAACATACTCGCCCCGATTTTTTCATTTAAATAACAAATTATCAACTTATATTATATCAAATTAACAATATCAAATTCTGATTTTCGAAATTTTTAAATATAGGTACTTTAAGACCATATTTTCAGATTTTTGAGATTTTTTGTACTACTTAAGGAGTGTCTTGTGGCGATGTAAAGTTTTTCATTTGAGAACTACCTCTTTCTTACTATAAATTATTTAGTATACATAGGTTTTTTGAAATTTTTGATGATGAACTCAATTGAAAATTCGAACGTGTAGTTTTTTAATAATAAAATGTTAATAGACAATAGTTCTTAAAAATAGTATAACAAAAATAAAAACTACAAATAATATTAAATATCATATTTATAATACTTGGACCGTTTTTACAAACCATTTATATTGACAGATTAATATTAATAACTAAAATTTTCAAATCTTCCAAACTCACGGTCACATGGATCTATTAAGTACCTAGTACAAACATTTTAAAGAATTATGGATCCATGTCGGCCGCGTTCGTCCGCGAAGGCCCGGCGTGTAACGTCGACGTGACCGCATAAACCCACAGACTACGCGTCACTCGAAAGATTTTCCGCGATTTTCCGATCACCGCATGCGGCACACTGCGCAGCTAAATTTCACTTCACACGCACGCGACCGAAACCTTTATTATATTATACTTACAGTCGTTTGGCGCGATGGCGTGCGCGGTGATACAGCCAGCAATCGATATCATATAACATTATTTATATCGCCGTACGCACAATAATACATCGCTGCGCGCACCCACGTCGGAATGATGAACTTTCATTATATTATTATTATCTGCGATGATATTTCGCCGGCGCGTTTACGACGCGAGCGAGCACGCACACATACTCCCCCCCCACCACCACCACCACATCATTGCTCGTATTCCTCGGCCGTGGGGGGAGGGGGTTGTAGGCACACACGTATGCGATTCCATCCTCCCCCACGCATTATTGTCGTACGAGAAACACCACTCGACGTTTGCCCTCGTCATCGTTTGCATAATTCAAAAACACATCATCACGCGGGGCTTGTGTACGATATAATAATATTCATCGAGTATACGCACGCGCACACACACGCCGCATATTTATTATTATGTAATAGAGACATTTATGGTGTATAATATTTTGATGACCGTCGGAACGCGAGACACGCAGTACTTAAGAGCCGCACGGTAGTCGGTTTGCTGATGGCGAACATATTATTCATCAGCGGTTCCCAACCTTTTTTGTTGTGAGGACCACCAATTTTTAAAAAAAAAAAAAAAAAAACGTTGATGTCCACCTACATAATAAACAGGTAAGACATATAAACACACACAAATAGACAGGTTTTTAAGGATTAAATCTAACAAAAAATGTAGACATTTATAAAGTCATATGGTAATTTCAAATTTGATGTCAATCGGCAAAACTTAAAATTTTCCGACCATTTGCTTAGACCCTTGACCCAATACCACATTGCCCGAGGCACCACCCACTGTATAATATTGTAGCTGTAATCGAACATTTTTCGTTAACCCCGTTTTCTATTATTTTTATTTTATCATCATTATTATTGATTTGACCTGAACATAATTTCCCAAACGCTATCGGAAAGACGACGAAATCTAATAGGGTGCAAAAAAACACTTAAAATCAATTTCATAATTGCACGTCTCTCCCCCGTCGATCACTCACCATTTTCCACCTATCCGCGTCAGTCGCCGACAACATGCCCATAAGATCAATTAATTTAATTCCATATATTATTATTATTATTAAATTTTTAATACCCTTCACATCAAATATTTTATTATTTTTTTCGTGATAAATATAATATTTTATCATCCAGAAATCGTAAAAGAAATATATACGTTTTCGTCCCTGTAATAATAATATTTTTAAGGAACGATACTTCTCTCCGCCGCGCCGGGAAACGACTTGACTTATAATAATACTTGAATATTCAATTATGTACTATCACCCTTACTGTAGACTAGTTTTCATACTTTTTAATTCGATTTGTAAGTTTAAATTGTTTTCACAAAAAATATCTTTAAATAAATTAAATTAAAGCATTAAAATCTAAAGCAAATGCAGTGAACACATTTGAGTAGAGTTTATTATAGAAATTAATTTTTATCACTTACAGCTCGGAAAGCCGTAGAGCGCATAAATTTATATTCTCATATAAATAATATTAATACTGTATGATACATTGATACTGTTATTTTAGTAAATTTAATGCTCTCCCAGGCTTCCATTAAGTTATGAATAACATTATCACTGCAGCGTGCCTTTGAGTAAACGAAAGCTGTACGAATTAGTTTGTATTTATTACACTTATCTTATATATACCTCCCGAATAAAATTATACTATATATTATAAATACTAAAAATAATAACTGTCTTGTCCTTAAAATACTCATGCCGACTAAACAGTTTACGATTTAAAATTTAAATAGAAATAAACAATTTCTTTTTCAACCCCAATCACATAATATTATTATTAAGCATTGACTTAATAATGTTTATTATTATTATATAGGTATTACTATTTCTTTCCAAAGTTAAACATTATGTTTGTTAAAAATTTACCTATAATCCGTCAATATTATATGAAGGCGAATTACATAATATTATTTTATCGTCTAAAATGTTTCGTATAATCAATAAAGTTAATGCAGTTTTTTTTCATTTTCAAAGCGTACTTTTTGCAATATTCTACCAGCCGAAGGAAAAAAAATTCAGTTTACGTGGAGAAATATTCCGTGGATAACGAATCTTTTCGTAATTCTACCGTCGAAATTACAAAATGGTAAACGCCAATATTGTTATGTCATATTATAATGTTGTCGATCGACGTTGAAATACACAAAAATAATGATATTATAAATTCCATGAGCATATACCTACGCTAAACCTTATTTAATTAAAACATAATATTTTGATATCGATGTCTTATATCATAATATTATTAATTTGAAATTTTAAATATTTTTATATTTGTTCGCATCGTCTCGTTTTTGGCGTAGGTAGAACAGAATTTTAGATTTTGAATATTCTCAAATATTGAATACCGATCGCAGGAATGCAAATTTATAATATGCGCAAAGGATCAACAACGATGATTTTTTTTAACCGTGAAAAGGCTTTGGTATTATGTTATCTAGTAACTAAAAAAAAGCTTCAAAAGTTTCACAGAGTCCTTCCCACTCTCCTTCCATATTTTGTTTTTTAATGTCATGAAGTAGGTCGTTTTGTATTTATACCGCAGTTGGTATATTATATTATATATGGCTATGTATAGAATACCACACATATGCACCAGCGGGAAAGACTATAGAAAAATCACCTAAAAAAACACAAACAATTAATGCTGTTTAAGTCTTAACCGAGATGAGCCTAAAGCATAGGTTTGTCGTTTTTATAAATTATATATTATAATAATATTACACCTGTACTACTATGGGCCCCGGGGCGAGTGACCCAAAGCTATCTGTTCAGCTATTCTGTTCCGATGATCTACCTACGCGATTTATAATGGCACAGTTGCGTTATAGATGGCGTTTTATTATTTTCGTAATTATAATGCAGTATTAAATATTAATAGAAATTCGTGTATTTGACGTTATACCATAAATTCAGTTATTCGGTGTACAAAACGATCTTATCGAATATATTGTTCGTAAATATTTAAACGATTGATTTAAGCACTGCACCTGGGCGTATAATAAAAAACATATTTTTTTCTCGTTTTTAGTTATTATCTTTTTATTCGAACGAATTGAACCTCTTCATGATCTTTTATTATTATTATTTTTTTTATACTTTTTAGTTTAATCTATTGAAGCGTAAATTATATTATTATTTGTACCTCGTTTTTATAAGCGTCTTACTGTTGTTGAAACTTTTTTTTCTTGTCCCATTCAATAGATATAGGTGTATAATAATTCTTATATAGCCTTCCGATTTTTTAGTGTTCAAATTTAAATGATAATTTTACCTGTATAAATCAAACCTTTAGTGCTTAAATTATTATGTTTACATTTTAACATATGAATGAAAATTCTTTGTGGAATTATTCAAAACCGTATATGATAATATATAATAATATATACTCCACCATACTCAACTAATAAAATATAAACTACCAGAATATTAAATGTTTAATATTTTTCAGAAATTATGTAATGTAGTTCATTTCTTGAATATACATAACTATTAAGGATTTAAACTATGAGTTACGCGTTATGCTTTTCCGGATTATATCCTTCGGTTCTTGTAAAATATAATAGGTATACGTTGAAAAAATTTACGAGTGTCCACTGCCGCGCGCCGTCTATATTGTCAGTCGAGTGCCGCAAAACCACAAAATCGAATATCTAACGATCGTAAACCAACAATAAAACGTCATCTTTTTTTCCATTTCGCAATTTTATGACTTGAGATTAACCGAACCAATTCCGTCGACAAAGAAACACCAACGCAATAACGTTTCGACGTGAATTTAGTAACAATTTTGTAAAATTGAACCGAAACCGTAGTTTGTCTGATATCTGATTGAATATCTCCCAGCAAGAATGTGTATTCAGTATTCAATGACACACCCTTTGCAATAATCTCGAAGGCGTAATCAGTTTGCATAGTATCTATAATTACATCCACCAGAGAGTTTGTGAAAAACAAAACTAACTTTTAGACTCTATAATATAGAATCCCTGAAATCAGTAAAATCTAATATGATGATATCTTAGCTCGATGTATATATATATATATATATATATATATATATATATATATATAGATTTTAATTCGTTTAATTTTATTTCTATATTATAAGTATGTATATAATTGGTATAGTATATTATTTATATCTGTAAATTATTTGTTCTTTTTATTTTCTAGTGTAAAATATAATATTCGTTTTAAATAAATAATTACCTACACACCTGACGTAAAATAATAAATTAATACAGAGTTTACAAAAATTTTATATTTTATAATTCTAATACCAAACGCTATATTGGTTTAAATTTTTAAAGAAACAAAACATTTTTCATTTTTGAGAATTCGCTTTAACACTCAATGAACTTGGAGTTTCAAAGGAACATGAGTTAAGTACATTATATTATATATTATTATATCTTTAATTCAAATTTGAATTAACTTTATATAAATATAAAAATATCAACTAATATGCTTCAATATTTTTAAATAAATAATATTGTTTGGTATGAACGACGCTGTTTACAATATTATTATGTCAACACTTATTTATAATTATGATAATGAGTAATAGCGTTTTGTCATAATAATTTATATATTAATTGTATAGTTGAGCAAAATAATATGTGCATATTAAGAATATTATAATAACGATATTTAATATAAAATACAAAGCATATTTTGTCGACCGAACATCATATAACTGTATAATATTGCTGTGTTTCGTTATTTTCAACAACAATATTATTATCTAGTTCGATTCACTGGTTCATAACTTATTTTTTATTACACAAGAAATATTTTGATAAATTAAAATATGCAATACAGTTTTTCAACGTCGTAATCGAATGTGTGTTTTGTATTTTCGTTTTAAACTCGCGAATATGTATTACAAATTATATACCTAATTTAAAATTATCATAAATACGATTTTCAAACGCAAGTACATACTAATAATACTACACACACGTTGCACTTTAGTTTATTAGTCGCGTATAAAAGAATAAAAAAAAAGTTGGTTCTCATGCATGCGCCATTTCATAAGTGATTCTTCGGTATATATTGTTGGTAACTAATTTGTGCGTAGTATCTACTTATGCACATTTTGCGTTGAGGAAAGTATAAATATAACAGTTTACTTGTTGACTATATGTACTAAAATTTCTTAAAAGTTAAACATTAACAAGCGGTTTGCGATTACTGCAGATTGCATTTGCATATTTTTATAATATTTTTCTCCGGAGCCATAATGTTTACACTACATAATTACATCGTCATCAGTCGTCACTGCAGCAGCAATTGTTGCCACAATTTGCGATATAGTTATGTTTTATATATAACAATTTCGTGTTTTATATATTTTTCTGTGTTTAGAATTCGCATATAATTTTGCGAGATGAATTGATTGCGGACAACAATAGATATCTATAGATGTATATTAAACATAATCTATAAATAAACAAAATATTTTGATATTATACAAATTATTATAACATCTCAACTTTAACAATGGACAATATTATTTCTTATTAATTAAACAGAAAGAAAAGAAATTAACACGTATTACTCATATAATATGCATTTTGAAATTTTGAAACCAATATTGAAAATAAACTATAAAGTGAAGAGTGGCTTTTATTTTGATAGCATTACTATTGAAGGAAGATCCATTATTATTATCAGAAAAATTAAGATCGAGAAAAAAAATATTTTAATTATAGGTAATCTAATGAAGAAAAGAGCAGGGTATTTCTACATAAATATATATATATAATATATTTTTTTTTAATTTTTAACTTTATTATCATTAAATCAAATATAAATTGTATATATCACAAATAAAAAAATATAAATATAATTAGGTACAATATAACAATATATCTTATATATTTATACTGACCCTCTTTAAGTGTATCTTGGAATGAAGGTAGAATGTTGCAGTTAATATTAGCTATAATAGAATTTAATATGATTACGATAACAGGATATTTTTATAATTAGTAAATATATACAACTTAATTGAATAAAATTAGATTAAAAAGGAAAATCTTAAAGTAAATAATAACTTAGATTAGATTAATACTAGACAATAATGTAACATTATAAAAAACTTATTCCATATCTCATAATTACCTTTTATAATATTTTTAGAAATACAATAAATGTATCTATACTTTTTTGAGGTCAATAAAAACACGTCCGACCGATGATGATAATATTGTGTTTCTCGTTCGTAAACTGTCAAAAAAAAAAAAAAAACATATTTTCGTTTATTTTTCAAAATTGATACAGTTTTCTGATAATATTGTGACATATATTTGTTTAGTGAAATATTGCTAAATAATAACTACGTTTATTTGGAGTTCCGAGAACATAATATGCACTATGCAGGCCTCAGTGCGGGATTTAGTGTCGGATTCGGCATGTCGTGTGCGGCGCGATTGAATAAAACATCCGGTAAAACCACACCGGTGGCATTTTGACCACCATAGAAATATCAAAAGGCCCAGACCACCCGGCGGAATTTTGAGAAACTATCGTCGCGGGAGCCGGCGAATATTTACACCAGCACACAAAGGGAACAATATTCGTTTCGTATAATTTAGGTTGAATATTTGTTTATCAACAGTATTATTGTATTGTTATAATAACACCGAACGTCAGGTCGCTCTGCAGTACAATTTGTCATTTTTAAACGACCAGAGAACATCTGTCCCGGGGGTGTAATAATAATATAATGATATAATGTGTAGAAAATATTATTTAAACAAAGTATTTCGTTTGGTTATTTTCTTCAACGGATTTTTAACGATGATGCCAGTCGAGTAATAATAAGTTGCACGTTATCAAATACAAATGTTAAATGTATCATTCGATATTATAATAATAATAGTAATAATATAATAAATGCACAACAAAATGTTGCACTGTCGCAAAAAACGGTTGTCAATTCACAATATTCTTCCGAAGACCATAAACCGTGAATTGATACTGCCATGGAGTCTCTATTGTTTAAGAACATAATATTAAGTATAGTGTATTAAATCAACACGTTTTTGATAGCCGTCGGTGTTGTTTGCATATATTTTGTGTTATTTGCTAAAAAAGATACAGATGGCGGTTGTGACCGTCGAATTCACTAGGATTATTTACACGAATAATGCGTTTTAATATCTAAATGTTTAGATATCGGAACAAGAGAGATTTTTCAAACGCATCGTTTTAATAAAATTTTCCAGAAGTCGTTTTATAAAAGTGTGTGTGTGTCTGTATTTATTTTGGCGAGAGTAACTAATTGTCAGTATGACTCGAGATTACCACAACTATTAACATAATATATGCATAGGAAACGATATATTTGTTATACGATATTACATAGTTCGGTAAACACAATTGCATATTCGCGGGTCATCGTGAATTTCGTAGATTACGGAGTTTTGATTTCGGTGGACTTTTCTATCAACAATAACGATTAGGTGACAAAACAGACACATTTAATATTATATATTATCCGATCATGATAGACGTTTTTGAGAAACGGTGGCACGACGTCTTACATAAACCGTTCGTCGACAGCACAATATTATATGCTAAACCGCGGATTCACTCGCGATTTTCCAGGAAAATTGTATAATGTACGTCATAATGCGTATACAGTGCTTGTAGGGTCTTAAGTATTTTCACCGATATATTCGACTCGTATCCCCTCTTCATCAGCGCCAGAACAACGCCCACACTGTCAAAACACTTGAAACATGATAACTATCGGAAAATACAGGCGGCACAATGCACATAGGTATATATATATATATAGGAACTCACTCACTCTGACTACTCGTCATCAGTATATTATATTGTTGCGCTTCGAGGAATCGATAAACACAAGTCGTCGGTGGTATTGATATCAGCTATGTACGACAAGACCGAGTGGTATGCAACTATAACGTACCTACCCCTATATCAGGGGTGGCCAAAATATTTTTTTTTTAATTAATATCTACTGAGAGTATATTTTTCCCCCTTGAAGATCGACTAACATAAACAAATTATTTTTTTATTTTTAAGTCATCATCACTGATGATATTGATAGTAAACATACTTATATAAATAATTAAATATTGTTAAGTGTAAAGTTATCTAAAAATTAGCGTTTCACATTAAATTTCTAAATAATATCAAAATAAGTTAACATTATTGTACTGTTGGCATAGAAGCGTGTCATTGCATAATATTGCTGCAAGTTAATCATAATCTACAGGGAGGTAATCGTTTACTGCTAAACACTCGAAAACGCTGCTTTAGATGATTGTCAAAAAGTCTGGCTCGGTATTCAGCTATTAGAACTTTCGTATGAGAAAATGCCATTTCACACAAACAGGTTAATCCGATTTAATATAATACGTATGCAACTGTATCTGCTAAATATATATAATAATAAGCTCTTACAAAGGAGATCTCGATTTGAAATCGTCCTAGATCGACACGTCATGATGACCGCCACTGTACTATACAATTATAATATTATTTGTGGTTACCCGACAAAAGGTCATCGCGAACAAAATCGGATAAATTCGTCGGGTCACGTTTGGTGTTGTGACAAGGCATGAGAAACTCATTCCATTATTATATTATATAAAGGTAGTTAGGTACGGGGCGATTCAAAAGTCTTCGTCCGATTACTAATCGACACGTGTATACTATTATGTCACGGCAGCCGTAAATAATTGCTGGTAAACGACTTACACGTTCCCGGCATTGTTGTAAAGATGAGACAGTCGAGTTTGTTTTCATTAAGTTTTGTTCTTATACTTTCGTTGTTGATGGAACGTGTCCTACGAGCGTTTGTAATGATTAACGAACTGCTGTCTGCAGACACCTATATAGCGTCGAGATTGACAAATCAAAAAACTACTTACGCCGTATTTTGAATACCACCGTATACGGGCGGTGATCCATTCAACGTAATACACTCGCGTTGTTTCAGAAATTAATAACGTTTTTGAAAACATTTGTTTTACATAATTTTAAATAGTCGATAGTTTCTGAAATAATGATTATATAATATAGTGTCTTATGTTAAAATTAACGGTAGAGCGGTATTGAACACTTGTAACACACTATAACTATATACAATATACATGAAAACTCGATTATTTTAAAAATATTTTTTACTTCATCGCCGCTGTCGTGTCTTAATTTTTAAAACACTTATTACGCGTTTTGAAACCTAATGAAGACTTTTTAATCATCCTGTCACCGTGCTATTGGACATAATGTGCACACTCTCCCGCCCCACCACCGCCCAACGACGAATCTCTTAGGTTGCGCTTAATACATATTTCGCGTCTCGTTTCCTCGTCATACGCCTAATCTACGATATAATACGCGTATTTTACTTAAACGTTATAAAAGAAAAACAGCGGGGCACTATATATATATATATATGGTGTGGTGCCACGTCGGCGACACAGCAGACGGTACAGTCAAGCCGGCGCGTACCGGAGATCCGGCGTGCTGGTACACCATACACCGCCGCTATATAATATGCGTACAGTCGTCAGTCAATATCGGATGTAGTGTCGGTGTGCGCGCGGCGGCAGAATTTCTTGTACGTGCTCGGCAAAGCGCGCGCGTGTGATATTAGATTTCCGCCGTCGACGACAACTTCGTGTACACACACACACACACACACACACACACATATATATATATACGATCGGAAAGTAACGGCTGGTAAAGGAACAGAAAAGACTGCGACGGCGGCGGCGGCGGCGGCGATGGTCCCTTCGTATATTTTATTAAATAAAACGCCCCGAGAAAGACGTGCGGGAGCAGTAGAGAGAGAGAGAGAGAGAGAGAGATAGAGAGGGGGAGTGAGAAACGGAAAGCTTTCGCGGGGAAATATTTATGAAGTTTACTATAAATATGATTTTCGTACACCCACACACGTAATGTATGTGAGTGTGTGTGTGTGTGTGCTTTACGTTTCCATTGCCGGACCGCTCGACGAATTCGGTTATTTTTGTTTGCCACCGACTCCCATTTCTAATATATATATATATATATATATATATTATTAAATTCGTATACACACATGTGCAATCTCTATACGGTTTTCCGCTTTCCCGGTACCATTGTTTCAGGCATTTCTAAATAATAAAATATACACGCCGCAGCATTTCGCCGCACTTCACCGTCACACCGCGGTTATAATATCTAAATACGTATACGTGTATGACTCGATGAGTGAAAATTATAATTCAACGCTCACATAACAATACGTATACATATGATGATGATTGTATTGTACTCGAACCGCATCAGGTAACCCGCGCAACTAACTAATATTATCATACCTATAGGATTTTCGGACTCGTCGCGGCACATTTCGTTGGAAAAAAGGAAACCGTACCCACATTTTGTCCTCTCACATAATATAAATGCGCTCGTGTATAAACTTCTTGAAAAAATGGTCCTAAAAACGTTTTAGCTGTTACAAACCGCAAGCACAGGCAGGCTGCACAACACCTATTGGTTTCATCCGTATGAATCGTTTAGCATCTCACTTAACCGTTTAACTCATCCGAGTAAAATGTGTGCGTATGATATTGTTAATAATAATTATTGTGTATCGTACCTAATGCAATTTTCAATATTATCATTACTGATGAGGAAAATTTGTAATTTTTCTATTATAATACATGCGAACGACGGTCATGCACCATTGTTCTTAGGCTTAATATTTTAATATTACGCGCCGAGTTAATAACGTTTTATTAAATCATCAACTTTCCTACGCTGGCAATAAAGTAATTTCAAAGAATTTCCATTTTATTATACATTAATTCAGTTACAAGAAGTCAACTTTTCAACTCTTCACTATCTATGTATTACACACCGACGAAAAGTTTAAAAACACAAGTAAACTAAATGATCAAATGAAGTAATTTTCACATTATATTTTCATGAATTTTACCGCCACGTTATTATAATTTTCAGCAGCGGCTTTACCTTTGGTAATAATATTAATTCTGTTATTAAACAATTAGTGATGAAACGAGCATTTGCTGTGTCGACTTAAACGAGTATATTATTATAATATATTACAGCCGTCAAAATACGAGTCTTTTCCTGCATTTTAACACTGTAGAGAAACACATAATACCGTGTTGTATGGGAAAAAACCGTTGTTATTACAATTGCATCGAATCGTGAATAAGTTATTTATAATAAAACACACTCGATGATGACCGTGAAAATCACAAACCAACTTTACATCGTTCGCAAAACAATATAGGTAAGTGTAGAAATAGTAAGTACTTATATTGTGTGTATTATAGTATGAACTAATATATTATATATTTTAAATATGAATTGTGTATTATGCAATTTGCCTTTTTTTATTACATTATTATTAATATAATTGTTTAACAATAACATATTTTTTATTTTTACAGTTTAGCTCATTTACATGAAAACACTTATTCTGCTTTATAATAAGATTTCTAAGAAGTCTAAAACATATTTTATTATAATTTATAATCGTTACCTATATATTACCTACTGACATTTACAAATTATTTACAAAAACCATAAACGTATCCGCTTTTTCAAAATTTGTGTGGTACCTATATAACCTATATCACCCATATAAATAAAATACATTATTATCATTTAAAAACAACAATAAATCAGCCACCGAGCTTGCCAAATGTCAACTCAAATTCTGTCAATTGGTTAAAGCAATATGCGATTACAGTTCGGTTGGCTGGTTGTACTTTTTTTACGTTATTGTCGTTATCAACTACGGTTCGATAAATCCAAAAATGCTCAATTATTAGATTACGTAAAAAAATAATCGACGCGTACAATATAATATGATAGGTATTATTATAACAGATATATGACTTTTAGAGATCGTTGGGATTGTGTTAGTCTAGCCTCGTAATTAATTTCTAAAAAAAAAAAACTTACTCATTATAATAGAAAATTATTGGATTATTTTAAAATATTAAACAATTGTTATAAATAAAAATATGTTCTCTACTACCTAAAAAACAGTTGTAGCAATTATCCGTTTCGTTCTCATATGTAGTTTATGGGTAATAATAAGATTGCTCCTATAGTCCTTGTGATTTCATATATACCTAACACTATTTTTATTTTTTTCATTATTGTGACCATTTTTTTTCCAACGTTCTCATCTAATATCGTATGCCTTTAATGTAGGGGGAAAAACATATTATTTCGTAAATACTTATTTACATATACCGTAAAACGCAGATAGTAGACATCCACTAACATATAGTTAGGAATAATAGGCGTTTGCGTTCGCAACGAATATATATTGTATTTAGTTGTTATAATAACGATCAATAACCGTTATATATACACATTATGTAATATTTGTTTTTCAGACTACTCCGCTTAGAATGAGTTTTTATGAATTTAAGGCCCGTAAAACTGCTGCAATTTGAGAAACATGCGGAAGACACGACATTTAAAACGTCTCGAAGCGGATTTTTTCATATCTTATTTCTGCGCTCGCGTCTCATCACACAGTCACCCTTTGCGAAGCCCCTTACGATACTCCCTTTTTACCGTTATTGTTTTATATTATTGTTGTTGTATTTTTTATGAGTCGCCTACTCCTCCTCCTCGGAACGTCTCGAAAATGCCAAGCCGATAAGACAACGTTATCAATGCGTAATCTTTTTAAATGTGAACTCCATTAGTAAAGTAATCACGGGACGGGTAGAGCTAAAAAAAATTAATGAGCTGTAAAGTAAAAAAAAAGAGTACGGTTTCGTGGGTCCCCGATATAGAAAGTGCGGAATCCGAAAAACTGAAGTCACTCGTTTAGTGATCAGACAAAAGCAAAAATGGATCGAAACTATATAAGCACAGGAAATGTGCCCTATTTATATACATACACCACTCGCTATTACGTCGTACCACGTAAAGCCGTTTTATTAATGCGTGTAATGTATATTGTGTACGTATACAATATGTCAGATGTACATTACAAAATATAAAAGTCGTAAATTGAGGGGCTAGCTGTCGTCGTTTTTTTTATTTTACTCGATCTTTGTTTTCGGACCGAACGACATCCAATTCTTAACTTAATTGGACCCCGTTATTTCAAATCCAACTACGTCGTGCCATTTAGTCGCAGTCGACCCGCGGAGACACGATGAGAAGAAGTCGTCCGTCCGGTCATTTGATATAAAAGTCGTTTATTACATATGTATATATTATACAAACAGGAGCTTAACATTTTTTTTTAATATATTATCAAAAATACCTACACAAAAATTTCCTGTACGAAAGTTTGTCCTATACAACATATACTCGGAGGGCGTGTGTATACACGTTAATTATTATAGAACATTGCAGTGCCCATCTAAATGTGTGTACATTATGCTGACTTTCGATTCGGCGGGAGTGAATAAGAAAAACGTTAATATTGTCGGAGCTGCCTTATTGCAATCGTCGCTGTACAGTGTGCAGTACACGGGGTGCAGCCCGGGACCATCCCCTCGTTTATTTCGAGGTATTTGTAATTCAATAATGTCCGCCGCGTGTTTGCCAACTAATAATTACCGCACCCTCGTCGGTAGGTAACACGGTGATGGCTTGTATACTTATAGCACATATTATTTTGACTTTGAAACGTCGCCCGTTGCATATATAGGCCGCGAACAGCAAAACAAAATACAATATATTGCATTGTCCTATATTTATTGCGAGATCAAAATTCAAGTACATTATTTTCGATATTATGATAGAGTGATGGTTACTATGTTATTATTTGCATGTTGTCCGTGATGACACTATATATAATAATAATATACGTTTAATCGACAAAATATATAATAATAGCGTATCGTCCATAATAACGGACGGTATCTCAATATTATTATTATTATTATAAAATTCTGCAGTGCAGAAAACCTCAAGGAAGTCGGATAAGGGTCGTAACTCGTAAAAAAACTGTAATATTTTGCAGAGCGTATACTACAGCCGTAATAGCGAAGATTAGCTGATATATGGTAGATACATAGTATACAGAAGAAGTGCCTACGTACGTATATAAAGATCTCCGAAACAATTTAAAAAAATACGCACACATATTATATAAGCACGCGCATGTGTGTGCTGTTTACGAGTATACGGAATGTAATACGGATTTAAATGTGTATATATAAATACACATTTATATACACATGTATATATGCATCTGTTTGGCGCTGGAAAAAAACGTAACTCGTTTAAAATATATAAGACGAAAAAAAATAAACAGGGAAAGAATATCGCCGTACATCAATCGTATACATATACGCACTCCAGTGACGTGTAAATATATGTATATTGTGTATAGAAAACAGAGAAACGTCGAGAAAACACGGTTTTGGATTGCAAACGCGGATCGCGTTTTTCCGGCCTGGGAACACGTCGTCCCCCGAGCCAGCATTCAGTCGGGATCGATGCTGGCCAAATGGGGGTGCGGGGAAAGACTGTATAATATATACGCGCGACATGATACGACACGAGAGTGAGAGAGAGAAACGTGGAGAAATCTATTTCCTGACCGAAACACAAGGCGAGGTCCACACCCATACACCCTAACATTCTTACTCGTTCGAGCTCATAAGGGTTGGGGATAAATTATCGGCTGTGCACGCGAGAGTACAGCAGAGAAAGACGCGTGCTCACGGAGAGTATTTGTCACCGCGAGCGGGGCGCGTGTAGGCGTCACGCGGCGTCGCGACACGGAGCAATGAATCTCCCGATAAGTCGTACAAGTTTCGTCGACGGTTCGCGGCACCGACTTTGCAACCCGCATGCACTCCGCACACGCCCGTGACGGCAACTGACTGCGGGCGCGGAAGAGGAGAAATGATGTGTCGAGTATTGTGGATTTTCTCCGACCGCGTGCGTTCGTCTTGTAGGAATCGCGTTTGCTGCATGACTACATTATAAAATATCCATAACGTGTATGTAGGACTGTAGAGAGGAGGGTATTGGGGAAGGGGAAATTCCTTGGGCCCGGTGTTTTTGTGAGCCCAGAAATTTGAGACTGCTCAATTTTTTAAAACAAAAAGAATAATTAAAAATCAGAATTTAACCTAATCATTACGGTGCTCACGATGGTAAGGATGTAGGTGCTATTCCCCCTCCCCATTTGACTTAATTTTGTTATATAAATTATATTATAAAGTAATAAAAGTATATTTATCGCTATATATAACGTGGTCTGAGAATTGTCAAAATTTCATATCCCCTCCTTTCAATAAAAAAGTCAAGCACACTACTGTTGACAATGATACTTATATCGCGTTATTCTACTTCTAACGGTTACCCAACAAAGACGGACAGTAAAAAATAGTGGAGCTCCAAGATATTTACACCTTGGCCCTCTGTGTGTGTGTTTTATGTGACACACACGTTAAAACGTTCTGATCAATGTTTATAAGTTTCGTTGTATTTTCCAGTCGGTCGAGGTCTCGAGGGTTTACGCAGATAGTGTGCCGTGTTAAAAAAAATTGTATGTATACCGCCGCCGCTCTCAGTATAATATGTATAATATATATACAGTGTACCTGGTATATAGTTGTCGTAGTAATACCATAGTGGTAATACATTATAATATACATTAACATATATATATATGTACAGGTATGTACACACCGAGATTGTTTTTCGCGCGTCATCGAGAGTAAGTCCGCGATGTTTTATGTAACACAATAATATAATATATCTGCTGCTTGACAACAGGTCCACAATTATTAAAACATTGCGCTGCAGCTATAGGTTGTATTATAATAGCACAATAATATACTTTCAGAAATATATTATTTTCATATTCTCAAATTTTTCCGTAATTTCTGGAGCTCTAGGAAATAAACGGTTTTCTCCGAAATTTCCCCCATTTTTCTGGAATTTTTCCAAAGTTTTGATCTCTATACGCGTCTGCGATGCGATGTCTTATTGGATTCGTGTAATTATATTATATCGATCCGTCACGATGTCGTAATAATTTTCGATCTCAAAGACCAGTGTATTCGGTGAAGCTATTTCGGTTTTTTAGACGGAGTCGGAAAGTTTTTGATTTTTCCCGCACACAAGAGTTTACACCATAAAGTTTCCCCCCCCCCCAACTTTGACATAGAAACTCCAAACTAGTGCCAATATTTAGCAACCTTTTTGCAACTTTTAGCAACCAACATTAAAAAAAAAAATGTTTGTTTTGCAATCTATATGGCTTTGTGACCAAACTCAGCACATTAAAACTAGGTGACCAATTTCACGTAGCCCCCGACTTTATCTTATCGACTTGGGATTTGTACCAAAATTTAGCAACCTATTATAACAACTACTTGCAACCTATCACCGCTTCGTATATTAACGTATACCGACACGAATGTTTTAACGTATCGTTTATTTCGGATATAATAATATTCGTAGGCGTGTCGGCGGCATCGACGGACGTGTATATTAAAACAAATACGAATCGCTGGTTGCAATAGATTTTTTTACCGTTTCTTCCGTGGGCGTCCTGAAATTTGAAACGCGGCCGTCGTGGTGAATTCGCATATTAAAAATAAAATTAAAATTACGCCACTGTAGATGACGACTACTCGTACATCATAACATTGGATGACGTAGTTATAGGTGTACTATATTACGATATTATCATACTACACTTACTATATCGATAGAGTCGATACCTATTAGTGTACGTTTATTTTATCCCGAATACGAGAAGATAGAAATATATTATTAGATACCGTAAAGAACCGTGCTAACGGCGCGCGGCAGACGGCTGTTAATTAAAACACCAAATGTATATATTTTACAAACGGACGACGGTTAACATTCATTTTGATATTTATTTATTTCGTTTTATACACGCTAAGCGAGTATATATATTATAATAGGTGTATAACACGTCACCCACTCGTAGTTAAATGTCTAAATCGTTTTTCATTATTTTTTTTCATAACATATTCTTATAATTATTTACACTTTGATCGAGAGTATTATAATATGCACCTATTATGCTAGGCATTGGAAATAAATAATATAGGCGTTGTATATGTACAATAATTTTGATTAGTTTTAGTTGTGCAGGTGTTGAAATGGGGAAATTCCATTACAACAAAACAACAATCATAATAACTGAAATAACAATTAAAAAATTTCATCACAACCTACATATAATAGGTATGTGATTTAAGTATTTTCAAAGCTGATTAAGTACTCGTATATACCTAAATTGTTGATAATGAAATCTACACACAAATGTAATACAGTATATATATTTTTTAAATGTTTTAATTTCCCTTACAACTATATTCTCACAAGACAATAAAGTAATTTAAAAAAATATGTCTTATAGAAAAAATAAGAAAAATTGTTTTTTGGAATACAACAAACTTAAATAATTTTTGAATGTTAAGAAACACCAGTTATTACCTATCATGTCTAAGATTTGTTATTTTATCATTGACATGTATTCACACTACAATTTATTATTATATATTAATTTTTTTACTATAACTCTATACCTAAAAACACTTTTACCGTCATATACCCACCGGCGGGCATTTGATAACATTTTGCTATGCACAACAGCCAATTTAGAGAGTAATTCATAAAATGTTATAAACAATTTTTAAAACAATAAAATACTCTTGTATAAGCATTTATTTTTACACCTCGGGGTAAAAAAATATACCTTTTGATGGATAAATTTCTTCTTTATTCAATGGCAATATGATCATTACTTTAGCGCTAGCACAACAAAGTGTATTTGAAATAAATGGGAATGTGACAGCTCCCAGTCTCTTCGCGTATAGATAATATAGTAGCGTGACAGCCAGCGACCACATTTTAAGTGTTATCACCAACAGCCAAATGACTGTCGGCGGCCACGTGGCAGTCAACGTGTATAGTTATTAGTCCATTTTTAGCAATCTGTATGAAATATTGCTTTAGTATTGATCCAAATAACCTTGATATACAATACTCGTATTTTTGTCAGTAATGATATTAATACGCATATCTACTATAACATTGACATTAAAAACTAATTCATTAGCAATGTTCAGGTATTCTGAAAAACACACAGTTCACTTGACTTCTAATATGAAAAAGTTTTTCGTTGTAATATTATGTATACCTACCTAAGTTTCCGTACACAAAAAAAAACATCTAATGAATTATGTAAAATATTGCGTAACAGATGTATAATATATTAATAATAAAATAAGGTAGGTAAGTTTCAGAACAAAATCGCAAATAAGATGCTTTAGGCTGTTTGTTCCTTAAAATTTCTATACAACAACGATTCAGTATATCATATCATTATTTTGTAATTTATTGATTTATTACAGGAGTCGGTTTTTTTTTTGGATCGTGTATTTGTAATTAATAAAAATATTTCGCTCAATTGTTCCCAAAAATGTATAATTATTGGTTGAAATATTCTATCAAACACGTATTATTTAGATGATTTTTTAATAATTTATTTTTCTCCTCATACAAAAACTGACTTTTATAATCATATGCGTTGGTTTTAGTTTGAAAATATATGTTATCATACTAATCGAATTTTCAAACTTTTTAATAATAATGTATTTTATAATATGTATGAATTTTGTTTTCTCCTTACATTAATAATATTTTTATATTATCTGTAAAATGCGTGGGTAACTAAGTTGCCGAAAAATTCTACCAAAAGCAAAATAAAACCATTTTTTTTTTTAATTTACGAAAAAGCGTTTGGTTAGACGTTGCAGTACTTTCAATTTTCCGATTGAAAAAAAAAACTGAAAAAATTCCATTGGGAAAAGCGTTAAACAAGATTTCGGTTAAAGCCCGGACCGTAGGTATATTATAGTAATTTTCTATATATCCGATTTAGATAATCTACGGCGATATTAAAGTATAACATTTATAGAGAACTGTAACAAATCACTATACCTAAGTGTATTTTTTTTATATATAGAATATATACACTTTTTCATTGAGATTATAAAAATATGCATCGTTGACAAAATATAATGGTATTATGAGTTCTAGGAAATTTAATGTCGTTATTCAAGTTTTAAAGACATGTCTAATGAATTGTAAATCGATTTAATGGTAAGTATATTAAGTTTTTCATGCCCACCAACAAAGTTTTCAGTCTTGTAAAATATACGATTTGTGATTGGTATATTTTTATGCTTAAAACAATATTGGCTTTTGAAGTTCTGACTTAAACAGTAAAACATTATTTTCACTCCCTGGTCGATTCCCTATAGAAAACGTTGATAAATTGCCATTCATTTATAACACCAGCTGATATAGAGATGGAATTTTGAGTTCATAATTTTTAAAAGTTAAAATTCGATACTGTTAAACGACGCGTAAAATATAAATTAAAAATACTCGGCGTTGTTCGAACATTTATTTTATCTGCCACTTGTATGTCATTAAATTAAAAAAAAAAAATTTAACTCAAAATATTTGCAAGTTTTAACATTACGTTTTTGCTAAAAAAAAAAAATAATCAATTTGTCGTACTAAGTTCAGAAAATATAAAAGTTGTTTCTTCGCGGACAATTTTCCGCTTTCTTGTATAAACTTGTTTAAACTTTAAATACTCATAAATAACAAACTTTATTATGTTCAATATTTGATGCATCAAATTTTTCAAAAAAATAAACTGGGTCGTTATGCACAGGTAATATACCTATATACGTATAGATAATACAAAATTAAAATCAGTAATTGTCAATTAAAAGAATTTGTATATTATTATTTAGATTGCGAAAATGTAAATACTATCTCACAATAAAATATATACCTACAATAACAAATAATTAAACAACAATTATATAGTTCTTAAAATGGTCGTAATAATATCCAAAGGAACAATATAATATGATGTTGTATATGTCAAATATCGAATTACTATCCAATATAATATAATGTTAAACATATTTTAATAATATAACCATATTGTAACCATGTGTAATATTGTAATTATATGGAAATCTTTAAAAAATTCATAGTATAAATCACATTGTTTTAGTGTTTTACAACATAGAACATGCATAGTGTGCGTGAGAAATTATTTAATTTTGTATGAATTAATAACACCAAATTTCGATGTAAAAAAATCTCGTACGGTGTATCAGTATTGCGTACATCATATAAATTATATTATACGTGTAAATGTTTAAATTTTGGGATGAAAAAAAAATTGTACAAAATGGCAATTCATAATAATAATAATAATAATAAACAAGTTAGTAAAGCCCACTCTGTGATTATGCCATATTTTCGGTTTTTAAATGTATTTAGGTATTTAGGTATCTAATAAACTACTATAATACCATGTACATGCAATTTATAAATAATTTGGTGACTTGAATATGCTTTTGTAAGAAACTTTAATAAATTTAATATCTTAATATTTAATTGATTTTTTAATATTAGCTAGTAAGAATCCATATTAAAAACTCATATTTTGATACCTATTTTTCAATGCTGGCTTGTATGAATTTATTTTAAATAGAACCATCAATTTTCTCTTACTTTCTTTTTGCTGAGAAACTAATAATTTCTGTTTTAGCATATTTATTTTTTCTGTTTTTGTTTTCTTTTATAAATCAAAGTTATAATTTTTTTTTTAATAATAAATAACAATCCGATTGATTATTGTTACTTTCGTAACCTATCCTAATATCAATAATCGTAACCATGCATTGGTAACTAACAGACAGACGAATACAACGGTGATATAAGGTGTTCTAAACTTATATTTGGAAACTTAAAACATATATATTTTTATAATAATAATAAATTTATTATATTAATTATACATTTATAAGCTATTATAGGTGGGTCGTGAAGTACAATTCATAGCGTTATATATCTCACATTATATTGTATGTAATTACCCATAGGGCATAGGCATCGTTAGAGGGGTTCATTTATTCTCCTCCGGTTTTTTGTACATTTTTTTTAATTTGAGTACATACCCTGATAAATTATAGGTACTATAGATAAGGCAAATTGAAAGTGCGTTATACGAAAAAAAAAAAGATCGGCATTATAATAAAATATCCTGCTAGGTCAATGGTTAACAAAATATATTACATTTTATATGCATTATTATATAAAAACAGACTCGACAACCCCCCCTCCCCCCACTCTTAAACAAATTCTTGCGGGCACTTATAGATACAAGTACCCATCACCTGTCTGGCGGCGTAAATGAAACTGCGACCAGTGCGCATAGTCGACGCGGATAATGTTAACGCGCAGTTCATATAGGCAGGTACATGATAATATGATATGTCACTCAGTATTATCATCATTGTCATTATCTTCGTCGTCGTCGTCGTCATCATCGTCATCGTCATTATATCGGCGCGTAACTCCCGCGCGCACAGCGAGTCGTACCTACTGTAATACAATATTATAATAGGTACACCTATTATATCTATACACGCCTGTATAATATAATTATTTATTGTATAGGTACCTACCGACTACCGACGGAGACGCCTCCGCGATCGCGGGCGCATGATCTACCGCGGCATCGCTTTCGGGTCAATCCTCTCTCATCGTTCCTCTCGGCCAATTCGGGGAAGGGGAGATGTGAATACCACATTTTACTTACACACTCGATCGTTCACGCGATGATGATGATGATGATGATGATGATGATGATAATAATGATATGGTTTCCATTTCGATTTCGGTAAACCGTTTCCCCGCTGTGGCGTGCGATCGCAAAATATTATATACATATTATATAGAGTATACCTACGTATTACTGCATTAATATGTATTATTATAGATACGTCATATATATATATATATATATATATATATATATATATATATATATATATATTATAATATGTATATACGTTTAACCCTCAGATGTATAATAAAATCATGTATAGGTATACAGCGTGGGATATGGAGCGTATATATAAATGAATATATATGGGTATAAAATATATTATATATACAGGGTGATTCATTTAACGTAAAACACTTGTTATATAAAAAAGTATATTTAAAAAAAAAATGTACACGGTTTCAAATCGTTTAAAAACAAAATTTTTTTACATAAATTATTTTATTTTTTCATATATTTCTCCTTATAATTTTTACTTTTTTTTATGATTACATACAATTTTGATTTTGTTGTGTTTCAAAGCAGAATATTTTCCTTAGTATTTCGATACATAAAAATCGAATTTTGGACGAGTAGTTCAGTAGTTAGTTAGTTCATGCAAGTTATATAAGTATTTAAAGTTTAGATGGGCGGAATAGTGAACCAAGTGCATTTTGCGGGGTAACCGCGTACCACTCCACTTCGCTCAACGTTATATACATTAAATACTTATAAAGTTATAACTTATAACTTATAAACTTCTCGTCAAAAATTCAATTTTCGTGCATCGAAATAGTCGGAAAAAACATTCAACCCTGTATATACTTATATATACGAAGCGGCGGCGGGATAGAATATTATAATAATATCATATGACACACACTTGTGCACGCACGCTATTACGCTTATATATATATGGCTATAATAAGGGCCACACACGCGCGACACACTGATATTTGCGGTATTGGGTAGAAAATAAAATCTATATAATATACGCCAATAATATTATATACTCGTAAATAGCGCATCTATTATAATAGTGCACACACGCACGCCCTTATTAATATGTATTATATACCTATTATAAGTATATATGTATTGAACAATGCAAAAATCGCAACGAATGCATTAGACCGCATTAATGTCGACAGCGGAAAGATGATCATAATAATATATATACCGATATGTACTTGATTCACAATTAGATTCATTCGAAATGTTAAACATTCGATTTCTCGAAACGTATTTCATCGCTTTTGAAATTATTTTGGTGTTTTTGTGCACGATTTACAATAATTACAAAACAACATTTTTAAAAAAAATCATTTTTTTTATTATTTTGATAGCTACCTATAGGTTTTTTAAGTTTTTTACTTCATTAAATTTCTTTAATTTCATATTCTAGAGCGCAATATTTTTCTAAAGGTTTCAATGTGTATCTAAAATAAATATCAAATTTCTTACGAGTAGTTAACCTAACCTAGTTGTGACTTATGACTTTATAAGTTTTTAATGTTTTCAGGCCGATACACCCTCTGCAGGCTTCTGCAACCTCAAAATTACTTCCAAAAAAAGTTAATTATTTTTAAGTAAATAAGTGGTAACCTTTAAGTTTCTATATTTAATACGTTCGATATTATAATATAGTGTCTTTTAATTGAACGCCTGTACAATATTATGGTATTGTGGTATTATGGTGCATGCTGTTTAAATCATAAATGACAATTGTTCGCGATTTATATTTTATTTTTGGATTTTGGTCACGAAAGACTCGCGCCAAATAGAGGTCCGCGGCCAAAACTTAGCAATCTAATAAAATGATAAAATGTTTCGGTTCGCAGACTCGATTATTTTAATTGAAATCGCAACACGTATTGTGCAGATAATAATAATAATATATGTTATCGACCGTCGTCGAGGCCAAACAGTTTTCCTCCAAAAATCGAATTGTGTTTTCTCACAAATACGCCTCATACGTACCTATTATAAAAGTTATAATATATTATGTCATATATTATATTATTATATACTGCTTTGCAATCACATTCCATTTTTTAACAAACTTTATAGTGTTAACGGGTTGGCCATTATACGTTTACGTCGGTTGCACGAACCAGCACGTACCGTATAGGTACACTATTATACATATTTAACTGGTATTAGCTGATCATCGTGTTATTATGCGACTAAATTGGTTTTAAAATAATAATCATATACGTACATATTTATACAACGGTTATAACGACGTGCAGACGCCGTTAGGTTTTCGAATGTGCACGTGAATATTATGTATGTTGAAGGATTATTATTACTATTCGAGTTTGCGAAATACAAAAATCGTTGCTTAAATTTTGGGCAAAATGGATAACACTGCAATGTTGTAGTATTGTTATGGAGGAAATTGGTTGTGGGTCGACAAGTCGTGTATAATATATAATGCGTACCTATTTAATATTATGTTTCCGTCAATGATGTAAATTAGATGATAACGTGAATGCCTTACATTAGTAAACGATATCGTCAATGCCTATTATAGGCATTAACAGACAATATCGACAATATTGTAAATGAATCAAATATTTTATTAACACCTTTACAGCTATGACTGGAAATTTACCTTAATGTCTAATACTGATAAACATCGATGTCGATCATTTTGTTTAGCGAAATATAATATTTAAATTGTGTTAGAAATTTAAAATAACGCTGTACAATGCAGATCCGATATTTCAACATTTTTATGAGATAAATTACATAATATTACCACAGATTATATAAAACCAGATGGAGAATTCTCTTTTCGGCTCGTATAATTCTCAAATATGTAAACAAATAAAACCTACCTCAAATCAGTTGCACCAAGAATAGGGTCTTACAGAGAATAAGTCTTTATGAGAAATTATTGTCTATCAACTACACATAACTGACTTTTTTGTTTGATATAACCACAAGTATACGGATATACTGGATCTCTGACGATGCATGATAAGGAGCGTCTAAACTGATTTTCCAAGTATAAAGGTGTACAGTGCTTTAAGAATAAAATGTATACTAATGGATTAACTATTTTAAATTTAAAATAATATTATAATAATATAATATAATACAATGATTATTTTAAATGATTTAAGAATCCGCTTATTACTGTATTCTACAATATCATAACTAATAGGTACCATACTAAATATTCTACAATGACAAAATAGATTTATTAAGTGGTAGGTAAGTAGTAAATAGTAAAAGGGAAATGCATATTTAATTATTTAATAAATATTTTATACTTATATATTTTTTTATTACATAATACATATAGTTTTGCATATTATTAAGCACTTTATATATATTAACATAGATAATACAAAATTCATAAAATACTTATGTATTACAATACCTATACTATATTTAATTAAATTAGTCGACAAATCAAATTTTAACATATTTAGATATTTTTTTGTTTTACTATGTCTTTTTGAGTTTTTATTCACCATGTAAGAATACTGCCTCATTCTTATAGTAATATAATATGAAAAAATATTTGTTAATGTATCAGTTTGATGTTCTAAACAAGGAAACTTTAAATCAATATTCAAACTAAAAATGCATTATATTTTATTTTATATATGAAAATTCCTGGTTATAATAGTAATTAATTTAATTCGAGATATTTATAAATTTGGAGGTAAATTATTTTGTAAAAGTTGCCACGAATATGATAACAAACGATAGGTGTAGTTTGTAACATTTAATTCTTGCAAGTCAGTTTGGACCCAAGAAAAATAGTTGTTCATATAGGCCGTTGGGTATCCAATATATTTTAATTCACGGATATAACCACGATTTAATATAGTATTATCTTAAATGGTGATATGACGCCGTTGTATTCGTGCCAAATTCCTAATCTTTGTAAAATAATTTATTTCTCCTATGTGGCCTTACTGCATTGAGGTAGGTTCGTGTTATCAGTGAATCCAGAAGTGTACCATCTGGTTTTATATAATCTGTAATATTACAGAGTCGAAAAGTACGTTATTGTAAGAAGTTAATATTTGCTGATTGGATAAATCGATTTATACAAACAAATTGGTTTAACGTTTTTATCAATATTATGGCTGAAAAAGTGCGTAGTTATCGTCATTACATAAAAGAAATATTTTTAAATGCGTCATCATTGCCTGAAAACAATGGACATTAACGTTATTTCCTATAGTCAATATCGTAAATAGGTACTGTCTATAATTTGAATGGAAATATAGTTATCAACTATTACAACAGTCATCAACGCGTTCATTCCTATAAATGTACGTATTTGACGGTATCATATTATACATAATATAGAAAACCCGATCCGCACCCATCATACATTACAATAATTTTTTTGTATTTTATCTACCTATGTGCATAATAATAATAATAATATGTATAACGCATTGCAAGCGCGCCAAGATCGAAACACCCCGTCAGCCCGCGGCCGTTTCGTGCGGAATTTTTCGTTTTCTCCGAGACCTTATGACCCAAATTCTCACGTGTCCGTTGTTTATTTTTCCGCACATAATATTTTCATATTATTATATGATTTTTATTTTTTTTTTATCTTACCAAATTTACATACAATAATATGTACATACTCTATATATAGATATGTATTGTATTGTATTGTGTAGTATACACGCACACGGAAAAATATTTACGAGTGTGTGTGTTGTACCATCATGTGATCTCGCGTCACGCGTCGCGGGGCGACGGCAATTATCTAATTTCCAGTGGTATTACATTTTTCCCCCCGCCGCCGAGCACTGCAAGTCGAAATTATGAAATTACCGGATTTCGGTCGGGTTACCGAAAAAAGGCGTTCCGGAAACTATAGCATGTACGTCGGTAATTGTTTCGCCGAATAATCATCGTAATAATCGACCTGGCCGGCGTGAGCGCAGTGTCCGTCTGCTTTGAGTTGAAAATGAAAAAAAAAAAAAATATTCATAAAAATAGGATAACACTGCACTCACTACGCGTGTGCTGCGATGTATGTATGCACCTTGTTGTTGCACGTCGTTTGAACGTGCTGCATTTCTCACGAAAAAGTCTTTTTGTTCTTTCGTTTATAATATTATTATTATATTCACCGACACGATAATATTGTTTCTCAATAATAATTATTTGTTATTATAGACAGTGCGTCGCTGACGTCGAGATCTGCTCCTCGTCGTTGCGTTCGAACGACCCTGTGCAAGCTAAGCAGCGGCAGCAGTGTCCTCCGGTCCTCTGTCGCGAGAACGTCGTTTGAGTGTTGTCATTCCGTCGTCTGCTACATCACACGGTGGTACAGTAGAACCTCGGTTATCCGAAACTCTGTCATACGAACCCTCCATTATCCGAACGTTTTTTTAACTGAATATCACAGCTTCTCGTCGAATGAAAATTGATAATTTTGTCAAAAAATACCATAAATATATGTCAAATATGTATGTATATGTTCCTATGTAATTAATAAATGTATACGTTTCTAAATAATTAATAAAAATAAATTCTAAATAATGTAATTTGAACACGTACATATAATAATAAAACTTGTATGTTTTTTTTGTGATATGTAGAATTATACGTATACGTACAATATATCTATTAAAACGATTTCCATTATACGAAATAGGCGCTGTCCCAATTAGTTGGGAATATCGAAGTTCTAATGTATTATAAATGGGCTAGCAAACGTTACGATTACAACATGATGTATGACAAAAAATGATTGCAGAAATTTGTAAACGTAATCAAAACAGTAAACAAAAATAATTGAACACCATAAAACCAAACGTAATGATTGACAAAATATATAATATTATTATCGACGAAAAATAATGCAAAACAAAATAATTTAAAATAAATTTACTTAAAAGTTATAATTTAGGTTTCGTAGAAATCTTTATTCCACGTGATTTATTTTATCTCAGCAATGAATCCGAGAATTTATTAAATTCCGTACCCGGGCCATTCCCCGCATGAGATATTGTTTTTAACGTTAAACGCAAAAATTAATTAACGTTTTAATTTTAACTACTAACGATAAACGCAAAAGATGTACAATGTTTTATTTTTAAATTACGATAAAAACAATAATTATTTATTTCTATTAAATAAGTGATTTTCTAACTTTTTCCATCGCGGCACATTTTAGATAAACACTGTCATTGTCTATTCACCGAAAATAAGTACTTATCAGTAGTTTAGGACCATGAAATACAAATGTAAATAAGCATTTATCATCATATTTATACTATTTCTATAGTCTGTCTAGCGAGAGAACGCGCCTTGGCCCGACGAAAATCTGTTCTTCTGCTGCTTCACCGTTCCATATCCTGCCATAGGGGAACTTGCAGTTTCGATGACACGTCACGCGAGAATGCGCAGTATCAGCGTATTCTATCGCTGGACAGAGTATAGGCATATTATTAACTATATTATCCATTATTTTTATTTCAATATCGAACAATATTTTATTTTATAATGTACGAAACAGAAACGTGTAAACGAATCAGTCGTCTCACGGCAGTTTTAAAATATTTTGTTAAAATAAAATTGGTTTTTAAGATCAAAAAGTTCAAATTTTTGCGGCACCACGCCCCTTGGAAAACACTGGTTTAGATTGTATAAATAACGTAAAACGATATTTTTTTCCAAATGCAAGCCCTGATTTTATACCAGCTGGCAGCTACGGCAGCTATCACGTCGAACGTCGTTGTCGCTGCAAGTATCTACCTGTACGTAGTGTGTGGTACAACCGCCGCCGCTACCGCACACGAGCGCTTATTATTATTGTAAAGGAGTAGAAGGAAAAAAAAATATCGGTTTTTATACGTTTTATTATTTTCAACAAAGAAACGAGTAAATGACATCGGCGATCTGTCTGGCGGTTTGCTGCAAACGACGTCGAGGGTCTAATAAGACTATGTCATTATACCATCTGCATATGCGCGTGCGTATATAATATAATCATATATATGATGATAACTTATAGGTACCTCCAATACATACATATATATCCATCCAATATATACATAATATATAAACATATAATAATATGTGTATGCAGCACTAATAGTAATATATGCTAACCCTAAGCGAAACCCGTTTTTCTCATTCCCCCGCGTCGTAAAATATTCAAATATTATGTTAATAGCAGTTTAAACATTTCATAATTACGTTATAAGAATATCATATTATGTACACGCGCGTGTGTGTGTATATCACCTAACCTATATGGGTACCCACCTCTACGCATTATATAGGCACAATAGGTTTTTTTGGTTTTATCGATTTGTGCGTACGGTGTATTTAGTGTATATAATATTATAGTATATATAATATTATATATATATATCTATTTGTGTGAGTATATAGCGTGAACGCAGCCACTTCGTCCTTGTTATAAAAATATTATTTTATTATATTATTATACATTCGATCGCGTTTCAGAGAGCTGTTCGGTTTGTTTTTTTATTTAATTTTTTGTAATCGAGTCCATACCAGGCGCGATGTTATAAATCATTGTTATAGCCCTGATAGAGTAGGTAGAGGTACCTATGTGTGTCTAGTAGTCCGTCGAAGATTTATAATCGATTCTCTTAACGCGTTAAATTAAAAACAAAACATCGAAAATTGATTTACGACGATTTACTCGTCTGCGCAAGCCCCTAAACGACGTTTATCGTGTACTTATATTCTAATGCACAGTCTTGGAATATGTATAGCTAACGACGTATTCTATATAAAAAAAAAAAAATAAACTCGAAACCAAAAATCGAGTATCGCGATTAATATCATCGACACGAGTCGTTAATAAGACATATTAATACATATTATTATATAATAGTTTGTGTAAAAAAAATATATCGTTTCGGTTGCGCAGTCGAAAAATCCAAATCATAAATTTTTTCTCGTTTGTTTTTCTCCGTTTTTTTAGCTGTATAATATTATAATATTATTATCTTTACACTATTGCACGCTCGTTCTTCCATCGACCAACATAATGATTTGACCGTCAGCTAATACCTATCAGCTGATTCTATTAAGGAAAGTGGTGCGTGTAGTCACAGATTTTTTTCGCAAAACAATATTTGTTTTTAGCCACGTGCCCACTTCGCTAAGATCTGGAATTACGGTACTAACAATAATATTACTGGAAAAAAAAAGTTCGATATGGAGTATGCAAACACCATCGAAATATCTACAACCAACCAATTTACTTTTTATTATATTATGTAAAGTTTATACATATCGGTATAATATAGTGGCGTACAATGTACCTATATATAATTTTCATTGCAAACAATAACGTGAATAATAATATTATCGATCGGTGATAATTATATTATTAAATTTCACTCAATTTTACATAATGAATAGTACCTACATTTTTAAATGTATATACCTTTATAAAATGTATACATAATATCTTTATGTATACAAAATGTATGTCGCATCGAACTGTGTACATACTTCAGTTGTACGACGTTTCTTGTTATATAAGCTTTCTTATAGAAAACGAAAAAACCTATTTAGACCCGTTTGTGTCTGTTCTTGAAAAATATATTTTTTTCATCAAACTTGAAGGGTTTTTCAAGTCGCTTTTGCGATATAATTTTGATTAACGTCTACCGTTTGTACGTGTCATTAAAATCTATTGTATAATATAATATGTGTGTGTGTGTGTACATTTTTTTTATATTATTCTCTTGTGTTGTATAAACGGTCAGTGTTTTTTTTTATTATTATTATTTTTCTCGTTGTCAGTCTTCCGACTTCACACACTCGGCACTCTTGTCTTGTAATTTGTTAGTTTCGTGATTAATATTCGTACACTTAAAAAAAAACTTCTTCATCGGGTTTTTTTTTTATTTTCTTTTTACGCCGTCCTCTCATCAATCTTTTCGTTACTTTTTATTTTTACTCGGACGATAAACGCGTGTTATATACATAATACACGTACCAATCAATACAAAAATCCCCTTTTGTTTACCAAACACTATTGATGTGTTCGTGTGCGTGTGTGTGTGTGTGTGTATATGTATGTGTTTTATTTATTTATTTATGTACATATATTATTATATATATATATTTTTTTTTTATCGAAACGAGTTCACGATAATAATTCATTGCGTCTTGTGCCCACGAGGGGTTTCGTGCATATAATAGGTCTCCGGTGTGCCAAAAAGACCCAAAAGGGTCAATCCACTCTTAATTTGGAGGCTTGAATATTCGTTATAATCTAAAATAATATGCTATGAGCCAACAAAACCTTTTGTCGAAAAACCATTGTAATTACATGAGTCGCAGTTGCATGGTTCGTGCTAATACTTAGAAAGCTTTTTAATAAAATATTGTTTAGACACTTGTATGACACTGAAAAATAAAACTATTTTGTATTCATAAAATGCATATATTATATATATGTATGTATTATTCTTTAACATGGTCATCACTTTTTATTAGTTATTACAGTATTAGTGAATTGGAATTTGTAATTAATGTTTAAACTATATTTTCAACACTTTTGTTATAATTTTATATTTATAGATGGATTGGATTCCTATTAAAAGATTGTATCAATAAATATAGGTAATCCGATACTAGGTCTCAACCTACTTATTCATATTTTTCTAGGAGTTAATAGGTGTTCTTGAACAACTAACTAATTTAATATATGGTATAGATATAGCAATTATTGTTTGCGTTTGTTTTTTAACCTTTGTCCCAAGTTTTCAATCTAAACTCTAGATAACAAACCGTTTAGCCAAAATAATATTTTCAATGATTTTATGATGGCTATGAACATTAATTCATTATAAAACTATTGGTTTCTAATTGTAGTTTATTACCCTAAAACACGGTTTAATTATGTAAACTTATAATATTAGGTATATCTAATTCATCGTTTGATTAATATTGTTTTAATACACATACTTGTATATGCAACCTCGCATCGGATCAGCGTCAAAATCATAAAATAATATACGTGTCAAGTTGAATAATATTATTAGTATGAGTAATTATAATTTCAAAATTATCTGTAACAATATTATATACTATATATTAAATTAGTTGTAATTATTATTTAATTAAGTTGATGATTTTAATTTGTTGCAATTGTGTATTAACAAAATATTATTAGATTTAGCTCAATTAAACACGCTGTATGGATAATACATCAAGTTTTTTATTTGGTAATATAATATGCATCATTACTCATTAATATAAAAAATAATATAATTATCTAATCCATACCAAAATATGAAATTATGAACGTTAGAATAATATTTTTATTCAAGATATCTAAATTATGTTGTATAATATGTTAAATGACGTATTATTGTAACACATGAACCGGAAATATTTTCGTATATAAACATTATTTTACATTATACGTGAATAATATACGTTGTGATAAAAATCATATTTAAACTTTTAACTGAACATTGTATCTTATTAATACAGTTGACGAAAAATGGTTTATCTTTCTGTAATGTAATACGTTGAAATTTATAGTTAATATAGGTATTTACAATAATATACTTATCGACACGCGAACAACACGTCTGGGAAAATATTATATTTTCTTATTTTAATAAAGTTATGAAAAATTTGAATAGAATTAAGAAATTCCAATAGAACAATAGTAAAACGGTTCACGATGTCAATAAACAATAAAGTTGCGCTATAGCATTTTTTTTATTATTATTTTTTGTTAAATATTATAATGCTAAGAAAATTGTCAGCCGCTGGCGGTTTCAATCTATTATGAATTCCGTTAAGAATTCACTAACGTATTAATCTCAGATTATTTATGTACTTTTGAAATACTTGCATTAATAGAGTCGCCTCAAAAACGATAGTACACAGTGTAGTGCAAGTACATTTTTTTTTATGTTCAAATACATTTTATAGAGGTATAGATAAAGAGATTTTACTTTATCACATAATACGCAAAAATTATTTACAATAATATTATATAATAATAATAAACGTCCTGCAATTTTATCAATCCGTTACCTAATAAGCATACGCATAAAATCTTTGGGAAAATATTGCACTTCCCCCCCCCCCCGAATAGACAATAGACCTAATTTACGAACACCTTAACTACGTCTATTACTACAAGAATCCGGTTTCACTAATAACTATAATAATAATAATAATAATAATAATAGCAGGACCTACCTATATTATATTATAATTTTGTAGAAGAAAACCCTGCAACGGTGAATCATATCGGCGTTGTGCGTAATTCAGTCGACATTGTGACGACTTGTGCAGAAGAAAGTTGACGAGACACACTTACAATATATTCCAGAGAGGGTTGAGTGCAGGTTGGAGGGGCTGGACGATATGATGAATAAGAGAAGAAAAACAAAACGAACACACACAAACCGTCTCGCGGGTGGTAATGTATATATAATATAGCGACGGCGGCTGCTGCTGCTGCGAAGGACCAAGGCCGCGCGCAAACACCTTCCGTGTATAATTACGATCGGCACCTGGCACGACGCGTCTATATACACCTTTTAATCGTCTCTCATCTCTTCAGATATATTTTCTTCTCCTCTCCTTAGCACACACACACACACACACATACACACCACACTTCAAAATCGTTTTACCTACGTATACGTTTTTCAGATCTCTCGGACACATCTTTTTAATGGCCTCACGTTCCGTACCGCCACCGCTCGGCCTGCAGTTTATTTATAGATTATAATATAATATTATATATTATACACTCCAACGGTCGATACCTGCTGCTGCTGCAGACAACGGGCGCCCCGCGATAATAATGTCTTTTTCGTACGACATGCGCTCCGCGCAGCTCTTATATTATAAATGTATTATATATTATTGCAGTAAGTTGTATAGTAAAACCGTATTTTATCAGGTTTGTCCGCGGATAACGAGTGATGGCGGTGCCGACGACAAAAATAAGTATGACGACGACCGCGGTGGCGGCGAGGCAAGAGTAATCGCAGCCTTTCGTCTCTCCTCGAAACCAAATTTATATTGAACACACGTGATTGAAGAGTGCACAACTCGAGACTGGTCGATTGCTCGGGCTCCATGTCCCCGCCCTCCACTTTGAAAGTTGAACAACTTGGAAAGAGGTTGAGCATAAATAGCGAGGTTAAAAGCACAAACAAAGTGCAAACGAATGAAGTTAATTCTGTTTCGAAATTCCAAAGTTGAGGCAGCGGGGACATGGAGCTGATTGTTTATCCGCGCCATTTTTATCGGCCCAAAACATCAAGACTACCGATTATTATTACGATTATTACTATTATTATTATTTCCTTTATTATTGTTCGCCGCTGAACCTATATACACAATAATATTAAGTATGATTGTTATTGTTAAAGTCCGGAAGACGATTCCGGCGCCGTTAAAAGTACTTAAAACGGAAACCCTCGAGCGACTGTCGGATATATATTGTATATGTGTGTGCATATTATATACATTATGTACAGTTAACATGCGTGTACATATGCGTGCACAAATGTCAGAGACCACATTTAACCCTTTTTTCTGTTGAATGAGAAAATTCTCAGTCAAGTCGCCGCCTCGTAGTCGTTTAGTACAACAACAAAAAACTCGAACAATTCCAAAAACATCTTTGTGCGCCGCGGCCTAAGGTCGTATAAAAGGGGTCGAATTAACGACATTGTAGTCGTAGTCGTCGCCGCCGGACAATTTAGAGTGGAGCAGGTTGAATCAACGTTTTTTTTTTTTTGTTTAGATAACTCCTGGATGGTCGCCGATGTTTTCTATTCGGACGACTTGTGTAATCACATCGTTACCGCACATATACCGTATTTTAATATAAGGACTCATACGTTATGTGCAATATTATTCATATATTTCGGGTTTCAAGTTCGAGAATTCGTACTACCGCACTCATACAGATTATATATGTGTGTGTGTGTGTGTGTGTGTGTGTGTTGTGAACTGCAATATTATTAATTGAAATATTAGACATTATATATTGTACAATATAATCGGCAAAGGTCAAATAGACAAATAGACAATGCAATAGTATATTGTGTCTGTGCTGTCGAAACTTTGTACGACATAAGTAGGTTGCAACAATTTACCTCTGCAATTAGCGAAGTATCTCTATATTAAACGCGATATTACAATAGTTTCGCAAAGCATTACATTTTTTAAGGGTTTAATATATACATATCTAACACAAATTCATGCGTAACTTCAATAATTACAACTTCATTATACCCATGAATAGGCATTTTAGACTCAAATAGTTGTTGATAAAATCAAGTGTGTATTGTAATATATTACAATCAATAGTGTGGATTATTGAAATAGGTAAATGCATTAAACTATACGCATTGAACTTTAAATAATAAACTGAAATGATTCAGATTAAACTTAAGGATAATAGGGTTTAGCGATTATAAGACTATATTTATTTTCAACAAATAGAGAATTGAAAAGTTTCAAATGAAAAATGCTCGAGGTCTTTAAAAAAAAGATCCGGACCTATTGTAAAGTATTTACAGGAAAACGTATATATTATAACATATTAATTTCGTAAATACTTAATCATTTCGAAAACGATCGACTAAACTTTATATTATTCTTAAATCTGTCGTCGGGACTTCTTCAATAATAAATTATGGATGTGAAAGAAAATTCGTTTAACTCTTTTAATTTCTAGAAGAGATATACTCGAATCGACTGTAAAAAAAAAATAACAAGAAAAAATACGTTTTAACGATATTTCTATTGTGAACAAAGAGCGTCGATTCGATCAACATTTAATTTTCAAACCATCTGTGACGACAACAACTTAGGGCCGTTTTCCGTTCATTATATATAAGTGTGTCTCTATAATTTGCTAGATTTTGTAATGTAAATACCGTAAAAAAAAAAAAATAAATAAAAAAAATAATAAACCATAATAAGACATAATATACTTACATGAATATAAGTATTTAAAAATATTGTATAGAAAACATTTGTATAAGTATGTCTATTTATACTATTTAATCTGTTTAGAATTCACGGAAAAATCTTCGCCTAAAACTATAGAGTAAACAGAGTTAAGCTTGCAGTTTTGAGAGGGGACAAAGTAGTTCTTCATAGTATCCGACAGTAAGTACACATATATAGGTATATTTAATCGTGATCCACGTTTAGCCACCCTTAGTGTATTAAATATTGTTATAAACTGTGTGTGGGGGAAAAAAAAATAACTAGTAAAAAATCACTATATTTCAGAGAATGAAAAAGAAACGTCTCACTTCTGTAATGGTGTTCACAATAGGTTCTGAATCTTCATAACTAATTCAAGACAAGAAAAAAATATAATAATAATCATTTATATTTTTGTAATAAAAATGAAGTAAACAATTTGAACCGGATAAATTTCCAAAACAAACTTATTGGTTGATTACTATTTTGTCCAGTACTCGCACATCATCCATATAATAGAAAATTATTTAACAATCAACCTAGCATAGACGCAATTTCAGTTTTTGACTTAAGGGGCTTTATATTTTAAAATGAAACAAACTCGTGAGAGTTCTGCACCCACACACCCTGTTCAAATACCTTTAAAATACAGTACTTTGTGTACCTAATATAATATATCTAATATAACATAATATATTTATCATTTTTTTTCTCACCCACTTTTCTACATTTAATACATTTAATATATTATAATACATCTATTACTAAAATGAAAAATATTTTTATTTAAATAAATAACAATTTGTATTATAATTTGTAATACTATTATAAAGTTTATGTTATGTTTAGTGCGTGGATACGATATCTACTATGAAAAACACACAAATAATGAATCATTGTTTAAACTTTTAAAAATAATTTCTTCAAACAACGTTTACTGTATTGTGTAGATTATATAAGTAATTAATAAAGGATTTAATATTTCAATTAAAATACATATTTTTGGAGAGGCTAATTTTATATCGGAGGGGTTAAGCCCCTTCAAGTCCCCCCTTCCAAATTGCGCATATACTACCTAGATGTACACGCGTATTAAAATATAAAATATAAGTATTAGCATTAGTTAATTCAAAACTAAAGCTTATCCATATTAATAAATCAAATAAAAAAATTAATATTGTATGTTATATTGTACATATAGTTTGTAAAATATATTAAACTTTATTTTGATATAATAATTGTTTTTATTATTATTTTATTGCAACATAAAAATTTCATTTGAAACTTCAGGTAAATAGTTCTTCAGAACTAGAGTGACATACCGTACTTTGATTCATCTTTTACTTCCGACCTGCAGATTTAAATTGAATGTAGGTAGGTACCTATTACTTATAGTCATATAGATACTTATCTAGAAAAGCGTCGATTCATTATTCAGCGGACAAATGACAAAACCACGACAACTATATAGAGCTAAACTGCAATCTTAACCGAGTTTCGGGTTATACAACCTGCAGCACTTGCTGTATTCCACATATAATATAGCAATGTGTACCTACACTTACAATTGTCGCTTACGCAGTGCAACACTGTACCGCAGACATGGTTCAGATTTATGTACCCGTCAATCGGTTAACTTTTCACTAACAACGATGTCTGTTCATCACCTATTCACTTGCGAATAAATATCAAAAGTCCATCGTCCTGGTGTATTCGCCTACTCAACAGTGTTTTTCAAAGGGTGTGCCGCAAAATTCTAAAGGTTTGCGTGAAAACTTGAACTTTTTTGTTTTAAAAATCGACTTTATTTTAATAAAGCATTTTAAAACCGGTGTGAAACGCGTGAGCATTACTGTTTTGTACAATATAGAATAAAATATTGTTCGATATTGGAATGATAATAATATAAAATACAGATAATATTATTATATACTCTATTCGGCGAAAGAATACACAGATTCTGCGTATCCCCACGCGACATTTTGCCATCGAGACTGCAGGTTCGCCTATGGCAGAATGTTATGCTTAGTGCAGAAGAACAGATTTTTGTCGGACCGCGGCGTATTTTCTCGCTGAACAAAGTATATAGACAATAATTTAAAGATTATAATATAATGTCTGCGTATTCACGCATGTGTTTCGTGGTTCTAATCTCCTAATAAGTACTTATTTTTGGCGATTTGACGTAATGTTTGTCCAAAGCGTGCGGCGACTTATAATAACTAAAAAATAATGTGTTGCCATGGAAAAATATTAGAGAACCAATGGGCCCCTACACTGTATAATATCGTATGCGACATCGACGACGAACCGAAGGAAACAAAGACGGACGACCGCGAGATTTGAAACGAGAACGATCGTTGGCGGTCCGGTGCGTTCAGATACCGCGCGTCCAATGATGCAGCTGCGTCCAGAATAAGTATATATCTACGCAGAAACGTTGACGAAGAAAACGAATGAGAAAGAGAGAGAGAGAGAGAGAGAGAATGAATGATAGAGAGGACACACTAAAATGCGAATAGAGCAATACAAGTGTACACACTAATTTTATTATTACATTACATTATAATAATAATATATAATACTAAGAGTTCAACAGTCTGTAACAGAGCAGCAGCTGCAACATCCGCGATAATTAACCGAGAAATTCGGCGCGGATCGCACCCGGAGAGCGTTTTTTTCCACCTCATCTGTTGTGTTTTGGATTTTTTTTTGCTTCGAATAATAATTGTTTTGTAAACGCGACTAAATTGTCCGTCGGCGGAGCTTCTCCTCATTAAAAGTCCGGTGGCACGTGATTCGATAAAACTGATATGTTCTTCCGCAATAATAATAATATAATAGATATTAAATTGTTATTTTACTGTGATACACTAGTTTCCGTCGACGATTGGTACGTGCGTCGTTTTACTTATAATTTGTTATAACATATACTTATGATACGAGTATACCAAGTTGTACCGGTGTTGTAATTTTCCATACGAAACTGGAACGGCGAGAAAGCATCACGTCAGACATTAATTAGGCGAATCGTCGATCGTGCAAAGACGTTCGTTCACGCGATTCAAAACCGATTGTTTCGTGTACCTAGTCGAATTTTATCATAATAATATTGTAGCGACAGGATAAACATAATATTGTCACGTGTAAGATGAAAATATATTCCGGTGTAATTATAAACGGTGTGTAAATGGCATATTATTATGATAAAAATTTTAATAACCAAATAGTTTAATATTTCTTTGTTTAAAAAAAAAATGGAAATCAAAATAGGAACTACGATGTAATATAACATTATAACTTCAATGAAATTCTAATTACTATATTTTTAATATACGTGTAATATAATATGTGTAGTACACTACTTTCGTTTTAATTGCTATTAATTTTATGAAATAATATATACTTACAGTAATTACACGTAGGTACCTATCTAAAACACTAATAATAAAACTAGAAAATTCTCTTAATTGGAAATATCTGTAATTATATATAATAGGTTAACATTAAAAAAATATTTATTTTTTATGCGTGTAATTTCCTATAAAACTTAATGAAAAACTCATGTAATTAGAACATGATATTATATTATAATATAGAGGCATTATATAGAAGGAACACTGTGCTTTCGACGTTGTAGGATCGATTAAAATGGAATGAAAAAATAGCTATTTTGAGTTTTTGATCTGTAAAGACAAGAACAATTGGTCACTTACGCGTTATAGAATACTAATAATAACCGTCACGATAATAATTGGGGCAATTATCGTCGATTTCAAACCGACAATATTTACAGCAGCTTAGATATTTATGTATATATGTATATATATACACCATTATTACAATGTACTTTAAATGGACAACTGCGGAAATGCAGTCAGACGAAGTAATACGCGAGCATAATAATATTATAATATTGTATTATAAGAGTATAAACTTACCGAAAAAGACCGTGTCACCAATAACGAGTTGTTCGAGATGGAGTGCTGAAGTCGACTAGTGGTTGAATGATAAGTTACTACAATTTTCGTTTCCGGTATACCCAGACCGAGGTATTATGCAGCATCTTCGGAAACGAAATGATAACGTGAACAACACAAGACGGTCGGCGTATCAGAGTTGAAAATCATCGACCCAAACGAGTTCGCCCGCCACCGTCCCTGTATATTATTATACGTCTTAACACACAATGCAATCGGTATATTAGTGCCTAGCCTTAGACTAGTACCTCCGTTTCGGTGGGGAACGGGACGATTATTGTCGTTACAGTTTCCTTTTGACTGTTACGTATACCACGGTATAGTGAATATTTACATGATTTTTCTTAAGACATATTTTATAAATTTTATGTGTGTTTTTGACGTATAAACATCTATACACTCATTCCTTTAAAATTTGATGCTATAATAATTCCGTGCAAATGTCAGCTGTCGTCACAAAAATGTGTTACTTACAGTGTTACTGGTATTTGAAAAAATTAAATTACAGTATAGAGCCTTTAAAATTACCGTGGTGTAACTTACAGTAATTCCGCGTTTACAGTAAAAAAAAAACATATTTGGCTGACGTATAGTAACCACCACGATCCACCGTTTGGTCTGTTTAATTCCGATAACCAAAACCGTGGTTGAGTTTATTAACTGTATATAATCTGTGTACTATCGCGGATTAAGACGACTTCACCGTGATCCGTGATTTCCGGGAAAACAAAATCTGCACTGTGATTGGCTGAATCTAGCGGTTATAGCAAGTGGTATATTATAATGTCACCATAGTATATTTCCTTTACCAGAGAATAAAATCCAATCTTATTTATGGTATACGTTATACCAGTTTCCAGTTGCCATTTAATTACATCTATATGTGAACACTTGAATCATTTCGTTTATTATTTTAGTCACAATTTATCCCGTGCCACCAGAAATATATTTATATGTTTACGCATAAGAAGAAAATCCCAGTGAAAACTATACTGGCTCACACTTTTTTTTTTGTTTTAGAGTTTAAACGAGTGGTGTGCAGTTGGTAGGGCCGAGAGATCCGACTGAACGGTCCGCGAGGGGTTTTCGGATCTCTTATCGAAATATCGTGTCAACAATTCGAGGACGATCCACAAGCGGCTCCCGCCGCAAAGTCATCGTCGTTGGTCGTCGGCCGGTGTGGGAAACTATCGAGCGCCGCGCTCGCCAGCGCCTGCAGTTATACCGGCGTCTGTGCGCGGCGTTTTTTTACCACCGACGTCTCTAAACCTTTTTTCTTTCATCTGTTTTAATTAGTGCGATCGGCGGAATCGAAGACGAAAAAAGTAAAAACCACGCACCACCCGCCTGTACAACACGATATATATATATATATATATATATATATATTATTGTATATGTACCTACGACGCTCATAATACAATATAATAGCGCACTCATCTTTTGGACTTACAAAACGCATTCAAACTGCATTCCTTGCAGCGGCATCGCGCAATGGCTTTTTTCTCTGCCTCGCGCGCGTACACTCGTCGGCTGTACTCTATATCGATACATTTTATATTTGTAGTAGTGTAGTATACGTTAATTAAAATCAACCGGCTGTTCGAGGACGCGGAGGCAGTGGTCATATATATATAATATAACTGTGTGTGTGTGTGCGCGCGCGCGCGCGCGTGCGTGCGTGCGTGCGTGCGTAATTGTGGTGGAGAAAAAAATCGAGACCTAAATGCCGCGATTAAACGTCAACGTCTGAAAAAACCCGAACGGCGGCGGCGGTACGGCCATTAAAATAGCTTCACATTTGCGACATTAATTCCGGTTCTGAGAACGGCGGCGCGCGCGCGTTTAGAAGCGGCCACAAAGACCCGTCGCGCGAGTTCATTCGCTGCGCGGTCGACCACCGTCGCAACACGAAGACGCGTTCATGTAATATTATTATTATTATTATTGTATTGTAAGCCGCACGCGTATGTATATGATGTGATGCGATGCGATATTATTATTGTTATTATTACGCTTCGCCACATCGTTTTCAACGAACGCACGGCGAGCACAAGACTTACGTATTAATAATGTTATGGGTATTATTGTAGAGGCCCGTGCGGTGGTGCTGCACAGAGTATATCGATGCCGGAAGAGTAAAATTCAAACGGTCCCCGCAAAGGGATGGTGTAACCACCGTGAACGACCTCCCCCCCCCACACAAAAAAAAAACCAACGTCGAGAAAGGCGTAACTGCACGTGCAGCGTAGTCTTTGTCGCCGCCGCCGCTTTCTACTCGTACATAATATATTATGATCGTTTGGCCGGCGACATGATAATATTATATAGAACTATCAGTGACCCAGACCGTTTTCCAGGCCCATGTGCCGATGATATACTAAATCGATCAGAAAAAAAACACGTTTTTCGAATCAAAAAACAAATCAGAAATAAGCGATAGAGTGTCGCGATAAGCGGTAACGATGACAGCAACTAGAGTAAACCATAATTTGCGTTATTATTATTTTTTTACAATAATTATTATCGCGTCGAAGACTGTTGTGGTCATTATTGCATACTTCGGTCAATACGAAAACAATATTATACGCACTCGGTCCGTTTATGAATTTATTCAGCCTTTATAAAATAACAATAATTAATATCATAATACTATCGTTTCTGCATATGACGATTCACGATAGCGCAAACTTTGTCATATTTTAACGATGGTCGTTGATGGGGTGTGGGGAGGGGGGCACACACATTCGTATAATGATCTCGCACACACGCAGTATAGAGTCGGTACGGCGATTCGTTTAATTATTTTGCCGACAGAAGACTGACGACCGTTTATTTATTATTTTTTTTTTTTACATTTTAATAACCCTTAACGTTTATACTTATATAGCCGTTTTTAATTTTTTATCTAACGTATAATATGACGTCGTAATGTGCGCGCAACATTTTAGACATTCTGCGATCAGATAAAAAAGTAAATATGTACCGATTAAAATATGAATCGATTATTATTATTATTATTTCTATGATATTATACACAAGAATAATCGTCTCAGACAAAATGTTCGACCATTAGGCTTTTGAGAATGTGTGTAGTTGTTAAAATATGATATACATGATGATTTGTGGGAAACGGAAAACAAAAATAAAAAAACATTCATAAAATATATCAAAAACATAATATTCTTGCATACTATCTATAAATGTCTATATATTCATAAACATAATATAAGCAAGCGTGTTTGTATAAGACACCATTAAAAACTTTAAGATAAATATTATTTGATGGGTGATGTGTGTAAAATATTGATAGTCATGCCATTTGGATACGCCGCGGACAAGACGCGTATTATACACATTGAATATATAGGTAGGTACACCTATAATGTACAGCTAGGTATTCGTATAAATTATATTATTTTCATACTCGTATTTCTTTGATAATTGTTATTTCATGTCGTGCGTGCACAAACGAATGTAGGAATTTTTTCTTTCTTTTTAAAACCTAAAAGTTTTGTAATAATAATAATAATAATGATCGATGAAAAAAATCGATTCCTATCGCAGTTAAACATAATAATATTCAGCTGAGGAATAACTGAAATGTAAATCCTGGTTTTATCTCTGCGGTATACACACACACACACACACAATGTTTTATTGAAGACTAGCGCATTATTTATTGTTTCGTTTTTCATTTCTGTGTTTTCGAGTTATGAATAGCAGCAAAGTGAAGGCTGGCGTATCGGCATTTTTTATTCTTATTATTATTATTTTTTAACCATACGCACATAACGGAACAGCTCGTCCAACACGATGATTGTATCTGCAGCAGTTCTTGATGAAGAGCCGGTTATTACGTTTCGAACAGTTAAAACGTAAAGTGCGTTTGTAAAAATTGCATTTATAACAATAATAATATAACAACTACGAGTAACAGTGTTGCATAAATGCATAATGTACGTATAATATGTAAGCATAAATACTGCAATAATAATATAATGCATTACATATATAATACATTTTATTTATATTTATTTATTTTATATCGTGTGAGATAGTTAATAATTATGTTAATGCGCGCGATATTTAAAAACCACGACATGAGTGACCTTTCAATCAATAGTAGGTATATATTATTATATAATATGATAAAAATAATATTATTAAAACGTTACATCGATACCTGCAGAACGAGAAAAAAATACAGTTTTTCAATCGGCTGCTGCCCGCAAGTTCCTTATTAGGTTTATGATAATATTATACTATTATATAGGTACAATAATATATGAAAAGCATATTCGTTCAGATGCGTTGTCTGCAGTATTTATTGGCATTAAAGTTTTCCAGACATCCGTAAGAGGAATTTGTAAATTTACGTGACCCTTGAGTACTATTATATTATAGTGTTTTATTCGAATAAGATACCATTCGAATCATTGATTATACGCGTTCCTATATACCTACCTACACACGACGAGTTACAAAGGTGAGTTGTAAATAACTTTTTCCCGTATCGTATATGATGTCGTTTATGTAAAAAAAAAATGTTTTTACATCTGAAAAATTTAAGCAAATTACTTTCAAACCAGCTGAGAAGCAATAAACACACATTTCTAGTGAAACTTGTCCATTTCCGTAAGTGGGACAATTGTCAACATAGTTTTTTAAATATTTTTTCGCTCAGATTATGATCTAAGAAAAACAGCTGCTCAGCTGCAAAGATGTCGGTTGTCTTTTTGAATCAGGTAAATCGTAATAATAATTGAAATAAATTAAACTTGATTTCAATTTAGATAAAAATTGTTAAATATACATTTTAAGGAATGTCTGTTGAGTACAAACTATTTACGTAAAATAAACAAATACGAGAGAAATTTTTGGAGTTTACTGGAGTCTCTTGTCCACAATACATTTGAGTGTTTGACAGTAAGCTTACACCGCATTGATTCTCGAAAACTGTTTAAGAATATTAGCGTATCCCCCAGTTCTTATATATAACGGAAAACCGTAGGTGTACTACTTAAATTTTCCAAAGTCGAGTTAAATATTAATAGTTTACTCAAAATTATAATAATCAATCTAATATTCGAAAAATCGTAATATTATCATAATATTAAAATCGCGTTATTGGCGTTCGGAATTCGAGTGAAATAAAAGTTCGTGACCAAACTCGTTACGAAAAAATAATATTTGTTCGGCGTTATGTAATAATAATACTAATAATATTAATAGTGAATAGCAAGTTGTAAACATATACTGTATATAATTGCTAGGAGAAATATGACTACTTATAATATAGCAAATGCGGTACGCGTGTAAATACGTATAATTATTGTTAGTTATTACGTATACGAAATGAACACTAAGTCCGTCGCCTAGACTGAACGGTGTCTATGTTTTATGCCACGCGTATTATATGCTCCAGCTGATTTCGTGTTGCATTTTTCACCTTGGAGCCGTTAGAAAAAATGTCTGGCGCGTTTCTCGAGAATAATATCCGACCTGTAGAGCAAAGATTATAAAAAAAAAATCATCAACGTATAACGCGCCAGAGTCCGGTTCGACAAACATTTATTTTTTTTCCACATAACATTATAATATTATAGGTAGGTACGCGCGTTTCGAAGGCGTGCATTTTGAGGCCCTGCCGATCGACGTGTAATAATAATAAATAAATGATTAATAATGAAAAATATATAATATACGCTCACCGCCGCCGCCGTCGACCAATACTTTAGGCGAAGGGGTGGGCTGGAGGGTATACAAGCGCGTATATACATGTACGGGCATCGGGGAGGACCTAAATGATGTATATAATAAATATATACCTATATATATATATAGGTATGTACAAATACGATCCCGTCGACGACGCTAAAGCGCGTGCATAATACACAATATTATTATTATTATTATAATATTAAAGCGTCTTCTGTGTACTGAACGTATATAATAATATTATATTATATAGGTACGCGGGGATGGAGAGGCGAACGGAGGAGACGCGGTGCAGGTAATTATATAGTGGCTGCTTCTGCGCCGTCGCTGCTGCTGTGGGATTATTAATTTTTATATTATTATCATCATTATTATTATTATTATTATTATTATTATTATTACATGTGTCCATAATAGGCACACACATACACGTATATTTTAATAGTTGGGCACAAAAATTACGTCGCTTCCACATCATGATAATAATATTATACGTGTACTGCGCGCGCGCCGGACGGGCACGGCGAGATATCCGAACGAAACTGGTCGAAAAAAACGGCGCGCGCGTCGCATACTTATCTTTACATATTATTATGATGATAATATAATTTAATAATAATAATATTAAATATACAATACGTATATGGCGGAATATGCCCGATAGGGAGGCAGCGGTAACTTATATATTATTCTTATTTCTTATAATATTCACGTCGAGACGGATGAGATGATGAACAGCGGCGGCGAATAATATTTATATTTAATTTTTCCAATGCAAAGATAATGTATAATAATATGGCTTCTAGTTTTTTATTTTTTATTTTTTACGATCGTCCGGTAGCAACGAACGACTGCTGCGCGCACACACCATCGCTGCCACTCGATTTGTTCGATAATAATATTTAAAAAAGGATATTATAAACTATCGTAATCATTATAATGATATTATCGTATGTTGCGTACATATATACCTATATAATATGCACTGACACTGCAATAGCGCATTAACGGCGGACGAGACCACATACTTATACATAATATAACAAACACAACTATACGCGTATTAGTATTCTAATATAATAATATTATATTCCCAATGGAGAGGAATATTTTACATAATTATTATCGTTTTTTTTTCCGGATATTTCCTATGCGTGATATTATAATAATTCGTTTTATTAACCTGCATACTTCATTTTGGCGGGTGTCCAAAAATCGTTCGGATAATCCGGATTCATTGGTTTCGTTTAATTCGTCATTTAAATCATGATTGTAATTATTATTATTACCTATACACATTTACGTGAAATTTTTTCCATATGATGCGCATGCACATGTATACAATTTATAACAATTGTCGCTCTTCAGGTGAGCTCAGGGTTGGATATAATGAGGGGGGATTGATGGATCACGCTTCCCCTCTCGGGATTTTCATCACCACTATACATTGATACAATATTATTACCTACAACTCGATATTTGAGAATTTATAATATACCTATCTATATATAATCTGCAGATTGATGCTCTGTTGCGCATTGAAGGTTTGAAGTCAAAATAAGTGAAGCTCAACGGCTAACAGTAGTTTAATGCAGTATTTCTTTGCTTACAAACCTTCTTAAATTTTCACACGTGTACAATAACAATCGTAACATTTTTAGAAATTGAAACCAAAAAAATTTGTATACTTTTCTTGCCGATTATATGGTAATAAATTTCCAATAAAAATAAAGGGAAGGTTGACGGGTTGAACTTCATTACCTTTGTGGATTTGAAATTCTCCCCCCCCCCTCAGAACTAGAATATAACCACTACTGAATAAGCTTAGGTATTTTTGGAATATCATATCATCAGATACTTCCTTGACGAATGGAGTTTTACACGCGATGTGGCCTGAACGTGGATCGTACTTACATAATCATAATATCGTATCGTGACATAATCATATTTACTGAACCACGTTGGCTGGTAAAATGATCGATCTGACTTTGACATAAAATACACAACATTATTTTATAGTAGGTAGGTTATTATGTATACCACCGATGATCGTCGGCCTATTATTTTATTTAATCGACGTGTACACGATATACTATATACAAACCTATATTTTTTTTTTGTTTTTAGATTTTGAGCCAATTGAAGAATATATTGACAATGATATATGTTTTATTTTAATTATAAAGGATTGGTTTTATCATAATAAATAATGATTGAAAGTATATAATATTTTAACGATATAGTGATGATATGATTATTGTAGGAGTCATTTTTATGATTTGCAATTTAGCAAGTTTTGTTTTAGATGATTGGATAAATTATTATAATAGTTTTTGTCAGATGGGTATTTGGTTTGCCGCCATTTGTTTCTAGCTCAACGGTTTTTTAAGTTAAGGGTACTAATATGGTTGGGAAGGATTAGTTTGAATGGCTGTTAGGGGAGATCTAGGAGTTGAAGAGTTTCAAGTAGATGATTGTATTGTTGTGATAAGTGAGTTTATGGCTTCGTCGATATGTTCGGTTGACTTAAGCTGAATATCTAGTTTTGTTTTTTCCGTGTTTAAATGTGTTCCAGTTTATATATAGTGCCGTTTAGGACGAAGGGGATGGCTTAAGGGATAGTTGTGCTTACAGTACGTAAAGATACTGCAAGACAATGATCTAAGCAGAGGTCTAAAAGATTTTCTATGTGGCCTTATTATATTAGGTATATTGTCACACTTTCCAAAGTCTAAGTTTCGTGTTATTATTAGACGTTGATAAGTATCACACTTATCATTTTACCAAGTGCATGTGGTATCATGATACGTATACCATAGTGTTCGAATTTGTTTTCAATCGTGCGTTCATTAAGTATCGACGATCGATGACCAAGTTCGATGAACTTTATATATATGGGCATATTATTATAGTAAGTAGGTATATGATATGTTATAGACACATAATGACGACGTCAAGTTTTATTAGATTATCATATTATTATTATTATGTAGAAACGCGTACCATTAACACAATCGCGTGCAAATTTAAACCGGAATCTAAATAATATATACCTATTATATTGTATAAAATATATTATATTTTGCACACACGTCCCCGGGAGAGCAATAACTTTAAAATAGTATACATATATTTTGACATAAAATTAATTTGGCCACGGCACACGGTAACACGCGGGTAATTATAACATTGTGTGAGACGCCTGACCGCGGGTTAGCGCGAAACTGGTTTACGCCAATAAGAACAAAGAGGAGCGGGTACCAGCTATTACCTCGCATATATTATTATTATTAAAGCGGCGAATCGATTCCGGTCGAGCTGCCCTGTCAATCAAAACGAATAATTTTCGAATAATTCATGATGGTGAACACTGCCCGATAAGTCCACACAGCATTATACTATTATATACCTACGACGATTTACGCGCAGTGACACGAGCGACATATAATTATTAACGTTGAACGACGACCGCGCGGTTCTAACTCAACCACGCGTGAATTTCGTAAGTATCGTACTTGTTTCGTACACCGTTTAGGATATATTTTTATAAAAATATGTATAAACGAGTATATTACGCACAAATAATGATATTATATTACATATATTAATATGGTATATAGATGCGCGTACCGGTATACGTATTATACGATTTCCCGTCACAATTTTTTTGGAACGAATACCGCGTGTGTCGGTGGTTTTGCGGATATAATCCAAGCGAAAGTTTCCCACGTTTTTCGCAAGACCGGCAAATCGACTATAATAATTATTTAATAATATAGTTAACAAATTGCGCACTACTTATTAAAGTTAGGTCTATTTCGACTTGTTGCGGATTAACGATTTGTGTGCTTTTGGGTTTTTGTTACTTGCACCTTTATATTTAGGTAGGTAACGGTGTAATTTCAAATGTAGATAACCTTGGTTTTTTTTTTAAGTTAATTGCTTATTTGAGTTGATATCTCCGATCACACTTTACCGTCTGGAAGTAATGCCGCCAACACAGAAGTCCACCGCGCAACATCACGTTTATGAACAATTAACTTAATCCCTCACGGCTACGCTTTCAGATCGACTTTAACTTAAAACCCTTTAATACTCTGTTCCAAAAAAGTAAACCCATTTTTGGGCATTTCGACTGACGCCTCTTTTAACATCGGTGGTAATGAATTACGACTAAAGGTACTCACTCCGATACCTATTCGTTAGATTTGTATCTGACGTTTCCGTCGACGACCCCGTTGGGACTTACCCGGTTATAGGTGAGGTTAGGTTAGGTTATGCTACGAAAACCGAAAACTGGTCGACATACCGGATATTATGTTTTGGGATGGGGAGTATATAATACGCGTCATGCATAATATTATTTTTTATATCATATTATCTGTCCGAAAACGTGGTGTGCCCGACATATTGACGGCGCAGGTATAATATATATATTATAATATACGGTTCATGCGAACGCAATTTCAACTCAGGTCCTGCGTTTAATCTCCGGAGGATAGCGCGTATACAATATAATAATATTATACTTTAATGGTAATCGGAACGAAAAAAAATAAAAAATCACTGGACACCGCCGTTTAAAATTTGAATTGCAATATCATCGCCCAGCCTATAATTACGGGCGCGCAGTCATGCAACGAGTTATTTTGTTTTGATTTTTTTTTCTTCTTCCGAATAACAAATTTCATCGGATAACTGATTTTCGTTTTGTTTATATTTTTTCTTCTGGTATTTTTCCATTTTGTGTATATACCTATGCATAGTATTTTTTTTTCTTTTTAACCGTCAGCATAATAATAATAATGAGAGAAATGACATTTAGTCTGCGAGTCGAGTTTGTGATCCGGAACACGAACAGGCTATTATTACCGCACAAAATATGATATTAAAGAGAAATGATCTCTTGCAGTCTGCAATTGCCCAGTGGGCTTTCGACGGTGAAAATACGTATAAAATTGTTTGAAAAAAATAATATCATCGAATTTCGTCAAATAAAAATAACCTTTTTCGAATTTTACAGTTGTCAATTTATATAAGTAGCAGTATTTAATGCACATATAATGTTCTGTTAAACTCGTTTTTGTAGTGGGTGTTAGGTACGCATTTCTTTTTTTTTTCGATATCCAGTGCGATAACGAATTTTTTTTTCTGACGAAGTAATGGAAATGAAAATCGTATATATTCGAATTTCGAATGAATGTTTAGCACTTGTGTACACACGACGTTGCTTGCTAATTTGATAGAATCGATGGATGACATGATATACGAATTACAAGTATTGAGAATTGTATTTATACTATACGTTTAATGAACGAAATTTATTTGAATTAATATATGATACCCATACATACATATACCTAATAATATATACTTAAGTAAAACTTACAACCGGCCTATACCTGTCTAACCTATACGCGGGGATTGGACTGACGTTGTTGTAATCAACTATACTGCAGGACGTGATAACGGATCGAGAATTATTATTATTTCACAGATTCGTTTGGCCGTGGTCGTAAAATATCAGGTTACGATACACGCGTAACCGCTTAGGTGTATAGGTGGTACTTATAATGTGTATAATATAATATTATCGTAGCAGATTTTCGCACGCCCGAGAATCCATTACTATGTCGTTTATCGATCGCGTACTTAAATCGCGGTATGTAAGTATATATATTTATATAATATACACACCGCTCATACGAGTATTAAGTACATTATATATATATGTTTTTAAGCGTAGTTTATAGGTGAATATATATATATATATATGGATACCTAGCTACTGGTTTACGACTGCGACCGAATTCCATTATCTGTAATTACCGGGAACGAGCCTCAGTCAAAGAGCATCGAAATATCCATTCGTTGTGGAAATGCACACACTCGGCACACACCCACAAACACACACACGCGCACACGTACTTAAGCACTGCCCTGCACACTGGTACTTGTGGACTAGGTAGTAATAATGTTTGAGCTCGTTTCGTTACGGCTTTGTATAATATATTTTATTATGCATCTATCGACGGACGTTCGCCCGGACATTGAACAATCATTGAACAATCAAATGTCACCCGCGCCATTGATATTAACAGAAAATGCTAATATAAACATCTGGTGAATAAGTCAGGTTATTCGGTTTTTGTCAAAAACTAGTTTTGCGTAAAAATTACCGTTTTTCCTTAATTTTTATTTTTGTTACGCTTGTTTGTTTGTTTGAAGATCTTTTTTTATGTAATATAAAGGCACGCGAGGTAAACACAATCCAAACAGTTCAAAAAAAAATATTTTTCAAACAATAAGTTTTAATAAAAGTATTAATTTTGTGTTGTAAGCCAATAAAAATCGCGTCCGAGCGTAAACTATTAGTGTGTAATCAGCTAAGTCAGTCGTGTATAGGTTAATATGATTTAATATGAAAACACCAACTACATACCTGTGCGCCGGTTAAAAATGGTCCCGTCGAAACGGCACACGATAATATTATTGTTATTAAATACACAATATTATAACAAATTAGTGCGCGCAAAAGTCTACACTTGCAGCTGCAAACGCCATTACAAACTGCAATTTTATATTCATTTTTTTATTTGTTTTCTCCAATAATTTTAGCGGACGGACTTACTGATGACGCAAAATACCTGCAATCGAATCGAGGCCAAAGTCTTTACATAATATTATAGTATTGTTTATTCGATCCGATCTTTGCCGTCCGTTTTGTGCGAACAGTAAATGATAATAATAATATTATAATCTACCCATATTATGTCGTGCTATACGCTCTTGTACTATTTTATAAACGACATATAATAACGATTTGGAGCCATTCCAGTTTGTTATAAAGAATAACTGCGTGAAAACGATGGCTCAATGAGTCGATAACATACCTAGTTATATATATATAAACACATTATGCAGGTTATAGGTCATGAAAAATACGTATTTGTTACCGGCAAAACTGATATGATATTTAATAGAAATGTACTATAGTCGTTATACCGTGGTTGACCGTATACCAGGTTCTCCATCAGTCGTATATGGCGAAAATCGGCAAGTATATAACAAACGACGTCTCTTGAAAACATATTAGAATCGGGGAGTACAACCTTTTAAAAAAAAATTGTGCAAGTGGATACCGCTCTGCTATACTTTGAGTGTCGAGCGTGTCACTGTTATGGATGTGTTAAATTTGAATTGAATGATCTAAGATTATTGTACACGAAAAACAATTCTGAGCGAACACGACAGACAGTCCAATTGCTAATAATTTGCTATAACTATTATATTTTATGATATTATCACTATTGAAATAATTTATTTCCGAAAATATTGCATTTAAAAATGTTATTGTTTGTTTAGTATGTAATAATATACTTTAAAAGATGCAAGTATCTATCGACAAATAATATTTTTAAATTACAAAGTCATAACTATATGATATTGTTATTCTTCGTTTAGACATCTATAATATCTTCCAAATTTGAACTTAAATGTCTATAAAAAAAAAAAAACTGTAATTATATATGTTTTAGATTTGTGGGTATTTGACGGTATGAATGTGAAATGCTCAAATCATCATCACGACCAATAATTTATTGTTTTCAATACATTCTGACTTGCTAAAATTATTACACTTTCAGCATCTATATAACGTACTGGTCGTATTGAATAACATATAATAGTTAAATCGATATGGGCTTCCAATGTGGCCGATATTGATTCGATTAAATCATAGGTTGTATTATCTTGGTAGTGAGGTAACTATATGCAATCTAAATCTGAACAATCCAAAGCATTGAATACTTGATTAATTTTACACTTATGTTCAGTACTATTTGGGGATAACAGAAATCTTACAGTTCTCAATCAGTTGTTCATTTGTTAGGTTGTATATACGTCGCGGCGGTCAGGCGTTGTATCAAAACTTTTTGACCTTTTTTATCCCGTGTGAACACGATACGTAGTGACGCGACATAAAACATTTTATGATGAAAGCAATTATCGGGAGTGAAAAAACGTTGGTCGACTTTATGCTTGTAGACAACGAAATTCAAGAATTTCATTTGCTTCGCGCGGCCTCATTGAACTCATTTTGTTGTCGTTGCCTTATACCGGGCACATAGACGTATAGTTTGAGTCGAGTAATTTTCATCTTTTGTTGATATCGCGATACCAGCTGATACAATATGAATAAATTTCAAATTTAAACCCGATTGAGTTTACCTTGGCAAACATTATAGTCGTCCAAATGTGTTATAATATCATCGTATCTATAAACACACGATCTATATAGTTATCAATCTGCGATGAGTATATTTTTTTAAAATTAATTTTCACCTTAACCCGCGTGTTGTTTAAAAATTTAATCAACACCGCCGTATTAGGTTTTTTTTAACTCGTTTGTAAATGCCTTTATTTTAGCTCATCCGGCCCGCCGATCTTTATTTATTCGCCGGCTTTCCCAGCCTTTCGCGGTTATATCATCTGCGCAGCTGCAGTACCTATAATAATGTACACCACGTCCGTACCGGTATACCTATTTGGTACATTCAATTATGATAGTAATAATAAATTATCGTGTCAATAACGATATTATTTAATATATAATGTATATGCACGGGCGCCACGACAGTCGATATATTATATTATGTGCTGTACCTATAAACATTATATGTACACATATATGTACATAATATTATAATATCACTAGTGAAAAAATAGCGCGACGCGACGCCGGCATATAGACAGGTATATATTATAATATAATGATATTTTAAAACTTTTTTTTCTGTTCACCGACTAATGGACGTTCAGTGTTTTAGCGATTTTGTTTTCATTCCGTGCGGTGTAGTATACATAATATACTATCTATAGGAGGTATACGACGTGCATACGATATTATTATACATTTGTCCCCCGTCATCGACGCGCTCTGCCGCCGTCTTATCCGGCCGGATGACAAGACTCGCGTATATATTATTATTATAATATATGTACTATACACGCATACATATGAGTGCCTATGTTAGTTGTGTGTATGTTAGGATACGAGATACGTATATATAATGTATGTATAATGTATGTGTGCAGCAGCTACTGCACGAGGACGCCGCCGCACTATTTTGAATTACCGCGCACAGAAATTAGCGTTAATGGCGTAAACGCACGACTCGAGTCATTAATCTCCCGCCGGATTGTTTTTATTTTGTTTTTTTTTTTTTCCCAGCTTCTTTCCGTACGCACATTATATTATTATTATTATTATTCTGCAACAGCAGCAGCAGCAGCTGTGAGTGGTGTGTGCACTGATCTCCGCTGTTCAAAAACGTTCTTTGGTCGCCGACCATATAATATTATAATATTCGCGCACGTCTCACCGCAGCCACACGACCCCGGACAGGGGGCAGCACTGCCGCATAGGCGTGTCCGGTGGTGAGGGTTGCAAGGGTATGCACCTGCACCCGTGTGATTTCAGGTGGCCGTCGCTGCACCCCGGGATCATCAAATTTTAATATATTTGGACAATATAATATTATAAATGCATTCAATAAAGCAGTAGTATTACACGTTTCGCAGTTACCATCTTATCTAGTAATAGTGACAAATAAATGATATATTCGTTGACTGGGTACATATACGTATATAAACCTATAATAATGGTCATTATATTTGATGAACGATAGTGGCAAAGTGGCTCAAATGCATTAGTTCAAAAATAATAATTGTATACTATACCACTTTTTGGGACAAGAAACAAAACGTGTCCGCCTCCGTGTATAGTCGTGTTATAGATTTATTATCTACGATTATTACTTAATACTTAAGCTTATATGCATATTGCAGTATGTACTAATTTGAAAAAAAAAACATATTATTAATCATTGTGGAAATTTAGTTTTTCTATTAATCACCAATTGTAGTGTTGTACACAATAATTTGTAATAAAAGGGTATTGAATGATTTTTAGAATCGTATATTAAATTAAAATCATGACAAATTTAAAATAACAAAAATCGTCCAAAATGGGTAACTAAAGCCCCTTAACCTCCCCCCTAGGTACGCTCCTCGATGCACTCTCTGCGTAAAAGGTGTGAACACGCCTATATGCAGTGACTGCAGCACAATATACAATACAACATAATATTTTCATATCAATATATACAAGTTATGCGGTTAAACTCTGTCCACGTTAGTCAAGTTCGTCCGTGGCACATCTTAAAAATCTCACCCGAAAATATTGCGAGAGACGCAATATATGGCGCATATGGATATCAAAAAACTTATAACATCATAACAACCTGTTCGTGCCCTAGGCAGAAACTCGAACCTAATATTACACGTTTAGAGGAGACTATACGTCGTGTTGTACGTATATATTATAGGTACAGGTTACAACAGAACCGAACATACTGATAATAATATATGCATACTATTATAAATTATACTACAAAGCGGTCAGAATTTCAATTTTTATTACAGCGGTCGTCTGCTGAGTGCTGTGATAATAGTTTTACACCATCTGTAGTCGATGGCTTATAAATGTGCTGATGTATTGTAAACGGGTATAATATTGTAAGATACATTTTCACCTCAAATATACTGTTGACGTACAAAAACTAAAATCGTTTCAATCGAAAACAATCGATTAATTCGAACATACAGAAAAACATTGTATAATTAATGTACAATATATAGTTATCTACCTACGCTTTCATCAAGATTTCTACTGAAATATTTCTAACCTTTGCGTTCCCTAAAAAAGGTTAAATTTTATATTTTAGTACAGCATCATGAGTTTATGAATATAATTTATATTAACCAATACGCCCGAATTTCACCAGTTGTCTAAATGCAGTTTTTCAATAATAAACAATTTGAGTTTTCGATTGTGTATACATATTAAATTGTGAAATCGTGTTTTTATGAAGACATAAATCACAGCCAAATATAGTTCTTTAAAAATGTCTTGTAAATCATAAAAATCACAAAGGTTTCCTTTTTGACATGACTGTAAAGGAAAAAACGAGAAATTCAATTTATTTTAAATTGATATTGTAAACTACATGAATTGTTTTCTTGTAAGCATTAATTTATTAAAAAATGCTCGAGATTTATGAAATATTATTTTGACAACCAAAATACCATTTTTATTACCTATTTGTTTTAACGTAATATATTTTTGTAAAAATAGTCCAAAAACGTATTCCATTAAATAATACAATATAGCCGGTAAAAAATTTAAAAAAAATGAAATAACGTGTTTTTGTACTCAAATAATGTTTTGGATACGGTGTATTCGATTTTAGTTTATGCAGAAATTCACAAACGAAGAACACAATTTTTAAACGTCAAATGGCCTATATAGTATAGACCATGTCGGCTTCTCGATTTATTATATCTGCTGCAGCTGATGCACTAATAAAAGCAGGTGAATAATATTATTAATATTTTATTATATTTTTCAATGACGTGTAACAAATTACCGGTTTGGACCATTGAGGTTGTCATTAGACACATACCACACCACGTATATGCATAAGTCTATACTCTATACAACTTATATAGGTTTCTAAGTCAATCATTTGAATGCATTTTTCAAGTGTATCATTATAATATTATATGTATGTCCTATTACCTATTAATTTTTTTTCCTACAACGTACACTTTACATTTTGACAGATATATTTTTTTATGAATCCGTCGCCATCACAACCGTTAGCTCACTCGTATACACATAATATACCTAATACAACATCCATAAGATAAACATTGATATTGCAGCTGCAGCCTACAGGTAACTATGGCCACAGTAGTAGCGAAGGACGGACAGACGCTGCACCGGCTACATTACTATAGTATTATATATTGAAATCCAAAATGAATTTTACTCGTAAGTAGTAATTATAATAAGAGGAAAATAATATGCGGTCCGTGTGACGTTGCACTTAATTGAAAGAACGACGGAGGAAAGGCGAGAGAAATAGATCGATGTAATAAATTTACAATTAACAGACGGTATATAATATGTAAATGGTTTGAATAATGGAGCATAGGTACAGTAATAATAGTTATATATAGTACGATAAGACTGAGTTTAAAAATGCTGGCATTATCGAAAATTATACAATTGAATTGCAAAAAATAAATGCAGAAGCACCGCTAATTATTACCCTCTTTTGAATGGTAGTCTTATTATTATTTCTGAATTCTCCATCAAAACCTTACCGGACATTAGCATAAATTAATGATAAATAATAATTCGTGTAGATTAATATTTTCTTGAAAAATATACCATCGGAGTATACATTTCAAAATTCTAGTTCTTCAGGATAAATTATTATTATTATTATTATTATTATTAACCAGTTTTAAAAATATACTTCGATGCATGTGCCTATATAGTTGAAAACGAGTTATGAGAATGAAATAGTTGATCATTTGTTTTCCCCAGAATAAAATTGAAACTTGAATTGAAACGAACGTAATATTTCTGTATGATGAATTAGCTGATATAATGTTACATTATTTTTATTTTATTTAAAAAAAAGTATTTAACAAAAAAAACACAAAAATAAAACATACGGTATTTTGTTCTGAAACACATAGAATATTATGTTAGTAAATATTTAAAATTAACATGAACTACAATTATTTACATAATAATTTCTGTGGATGATGATATGCGAAAAAAATGAGTAATTATTGTACTATTGCTAATACGTATATGTAAGACGATCCACTTAAAATGTATGTTATTTTTTAATAACCACAGTTTTATGACTACTTATCAAATTTAATAAGTCTAAAATTAATTTTATATCAAATATCAATTTTGACTAGTTTTTTTTAGTTCTCAGTAAGAATGTTATTATTATTATTTTTTTTAAATAATTAATTCAGAAATTGTTTACTGTACATTTTAAATACGGTATTTAAATAATAAGTTTAAATACATGAAAAAAAAATAACCAAATCCTCTGCCTTACAGTATTCTAACTTTTCTTTTAAACTTCAGAAATGTTTATGGCAAAAGCATGCTGTCATACACATAATGTATGTGCTACGCCCCAAAATGTTCTAAATTACGTTTTTTGGTGTCGCACATTTCTACGAATCTCCATGGTCAACCTGTTAGGCATTGTAACTGAACTGAAACAAAGTTTTTTCGAAGTGTACTCCGTTTTCGTATATTATTTTCTATATTCGAGGAAACCGCAGGACGTCACATAGAGCAAAAAATAAGAAAAAGAATAAAAAAAAATTCAAAGAAACTTCTATCTATACAATATAATATTTGAAGGGTTAAATTTTTTTTCACTTGAGTGCATCGATTGTTCAACACTTAGAGGGTTTTCTTAGTGAAATAAAAAAAAAATGGTTTTTTAATTCGTATCAGAAGTTATCACTGTCCAGAATTGTACTACAGGTACCTACATTGTTGCAAACAATAGAACGACATCATGAAAAGACATACGGTAAAACCATGTGCAATGCTGATGGACAGACGTGGCGTAGGTAGGTACAGCTGACGATCCTTGACAATAAAATCGTCATTAAACGATCCGCGTATCCTATACCTATAACAACACCTCTGAGTATTATTTTTTATTGTTATACACATACCTATTATTATTTTTTTGTGCTGTATAAATGAATCCATCTATATATGTACCGATACTAACCTACTCGAGTGGTGATGATTTCTTCTTTTTTATTGTTTTTTTTTTTTTTTGTGAAGGACGAAAAACTGTTCCGCTAAAAATACTTGCCACCCATATCTTATTATATATTTTATTACTTATATATATATACCTCCCACGGCTTACCACTTGGCCAGAATGCTTCATACTGCGAATCGCATTGAAGCTACACGATATCGTGTTTTTGTTCGGCTAAACGGAAATGGTTACGTTTTCACTGCTATAATACCTATTATATATACATAATATTATTATTATTATTATGTACTGCAGTACAATAAATAATACATGAATTTTCGGTATTGTCTGGTTTCAGACCAAATATAAAATATTATAGTATACCTACCTATTGATTCGATTAGTGTGACAGTCTTTAAATTAAAAAATATATATATCTGATGAAACTTGTTGACTATACGAACACCGATCGAAGGGATAGTTTTTTCCAAAGGGTTTTCTTTAAAAAAAAACTTACCCTCATGTTGTAATTATATTATATACCTCCTGATCGTGTTTAAAAAGTCTGTGCTCCAAATAAAAAATAAAAAGTATTCAATGCTCGTATTAATTTTTTTTTGTTTGTCACACATATATACTTCAAAGTGCATTGTTTAATACGAGTTGATAATAACTTTTCAATATAATTTGCAATGTCATTATTAATATATTTATTGTTTATAACTGTTAATACCTATTTAATATCGCATTATTTGTTGAATCACTTTGACTACCGATTATTAAGTGTAATGTATTAAGGATAATGCCAGGTCGTGTTATTTTGATTTTGGTGTAATCGTATACATCACGGACGGCAACAATTTGAGGTATAGTTTGTGTTTTTTGAACAAAAAAAAGTTGTTGTGAAATAATTATAATATTATATTACGCAAAAAACTGGATAAAACTACACGAATAATTTGTAATGTAGATTATCATCATAATATTCTCGGTTTACGTTCTAAATATGCAGTTACAGTTAAAAAAAAATAATTTACTTAATTTTAATTCGAACATTCACCTGATTTAATACTCATAATAATTAACCTCTTTTTGAATACAATTTAATTATCAGCAATTATAATATTAGGTAGATACTATTCTTTCTTTTATATTTTTATTTTTTGAGAATTTAACTTTTAATTGAAAAACACATACTTATCCACTTATTCTTCCGCGTTTTCTCCTGTAACCCGCAAAATACAACAATGAAATATCAAAAACAGTTTAATGGCGACTGTACTTATTCGTTCGGGAAATTTTTAAAACAAAAATGTAACCAAAATTGACTTATATTAAAAATAATCTCAATTTTTAAAATAAAAAATTGTACCTATGGGTATAGAGGTTTATTTTGCGGTGTATGTTTGATAATATTCTTTTAACGTTTAAAAATTATTATATATACCTACTAGTAGCGATTCAATTACGTAAATTCTGATCAACCCACGTCTGTGGCATTTTATTTTATTTTTTTCATTAAGTTTATTAATATATTCAATTATATAGAATGGATTTGAAAAAAAAATCTATACATTTTATCACCGAGATGGGTGGAAATTGCGAATGAGTGTGACATTTTTTCCGTTAAGTTTAATTGCATTTGACGAGTAATAACCGTAATTTTTCATTCACATGACTTATGCGCGTTTCTATCGTTCACGGTAATAACGTTTTTCCGATTCGAATCAATACGCTAACGGCGGGTATACAGACATCTGTGTTGGACAAAAAACATTTATTGTAGATTGCATTTTTAACCTATTCCCCATTGGCATTTCAGGTCCGGTCATCCGGGAAAATTTCCTCTCCTGTTTTCTCCCCTTTCCCCTTTTCACCGCACATACTCTCTCTCTCTCTCCACTCACTAACTTTTACGCATTCCCTTTTTCTGTATATTATAGCGTATATAGTGTTTTTGATTCCCAGTGTGTTCAAGGAAAATCCGTAACGAAAAGACTGTCGAACATTCAAAGAAACAACTCAAGATACCCTGTTCGTTATCAGTTTAAAAGTTCCCGATGACACCGGGGAGGGGGTGATGGGGGTCAAGAGATCACAAGACGAAAATATAAACAATAAATAAAATGTGTGCGCGCGTAAAAAACCAAGTAAAAAAAAGGAAGCAGGAGCAAACTACAGTGATTGTAGTATACGCATATATATTGGTACAAGTCCCACGGTCTCAGATATTATTATCGTCCCTCTGCTCCAAAGAAATCTTTTTGTTTTTTTTTCTCCTTAACACGCGTAGGATTTGCTGCGTAGCAAACGCGCGCTTTAAGAATGAATATACATCGAGAGAGAAAAACATTGCCCCGCTTAAAAATTGCTCGCCGGTCGCCCGAGGGCAAGTCCATATTTTAAAAAGAGACCTTTGAAAAACAAAACAAAAAAAATAAACTCCAAGAATATTAATAATGCCCAACGGTTTTTAGACTGTGCTTTTTTTTTTATTATTATTTTTCGTTTCAGTTTTTATTTTTATTTGAACAAACTCGCTTGCCTTTCCCCGCCCACAAATGATGCGTTCTTCAATGAAAGGCCGTGTCATATACAACGGTGAATGATGAAAAATCCTCTCAACGCCGCCGTGTCGGCAAAGCGTGCGTAATACACGCATAACATAAAATATATAATAGTATCATACATATTATATAATAGGTATATACACCAATAAAAAAATCCCACGGACATTTAATTCACCTTACCCGCTGCTCGATAACCTTGTATCATTGCAAATGTGTAACTATTGTGTTTTACGAAAAATACGTTTTAACGACATCGCGATCGATCTGCTGCGGGGGAGTCGAAAGTGCATTATTATATATTATGCCGTTATTATTATGATAATAATATGGTAAGAGGAAGGTATTTAATAATACGTTCAGTTTATTTTTTTTTTTTATATATAAACGGCGTGGATTTTAATTTGAACACTCCTCATTGAGGCCACACAAGAAAAATTAATTAATGTTAATTAGCCAATTATTGACTCCCACTCGTTCCAACGAAGGCACAGTTACCTGGTTGTATAGTGCAGGTACAATATAGTACCAGCTGTGTGGCACAATATTATAATGTTCATAGTTTAGAAATGAATAATGACGACCCATAATGTTTAAAATATCTAACGAGACTGCTATAATATATACTGTTCATTTTTATTTTTTTTTTTTTTTTTTATGTTTTTTTATGAATTATAATAAATATATTGTTATAAGCTTACGACCAAACAAATTAAGAAATATTAATAATTATTCGATAATATTGTGGTAAATTTTGACAAATAGGAAATTCTGGTTCTAAATGTTTACATACATTTTTTTTCTTTTCAATATTATTTCCACACGTGGAAGGCGATGATCATTAAATATATCACTCTGTAGCTTAAATACAAAGTATATACAGCTTATTTAACATGTTATTTTGTACAAATTTTAAAAATGTATTGTTAAGCTTATTATAATTTTTGTTCTTTATCATGATCTAATTATGACATTTTTAAAACACACAATAAAATGTGTTATTTACCTATTTAAAATAAATTCGTAGGTAATAAATCTTCCTTAAATATATTATTATTTTATACAATGATGAATTAGTGATTAATTGTAATTATTTAAATACAAAACTCCATTTTAAAGTGCAATTAATTGTATATAATATTGAATTAATTTGTAACCGCATACCAATATACCTATATTAGAATTTAATTCTTTTTAAACCAAAGTTCGTTTGAATACTGAACAGCATATTGTTTAATCGCATATATATATATATAATAATATATTGAATTAAAAATTTGATTTAGTTAAAGTTTAAAAAAATAGATATAGATTTATACCTGGTAAGACTTTCCGTTGAAAACAGTCTTGGATAGAGTTGGTTTCAATGTTAATAAAATTAATATATACGTTCAAGTGATTTATTTCTAGTATGCAAAGAATGTTTGTACCGATTTTTATGTTACCCTATTACTGGAGCACATTTAATTTAAAAATATAATATATAAATTGGTTTTACGTTTAGGTTATGTATAAAACGTAAGATATATTATTTAGGTACTGCAGTGTTTCTCTAACAATAATTATGATGTAGCCGGCAGGCATTATAGTCCGGTAGAGTATAATATAAACGATAAATGTTGAGTTTAAAATATACATAAATATAAAACTATTAAAAATTGAATAAATTATAAATAAAAAAATAATCAGTATTTATGTTTCTATTTGGTGGTAACATAATAGCCGAGCATACGGCTATATCACTATGTACGATGTTCGTTGATAATGATGATAACTGTTTGATATAATTTAATTATTTTTTAATTTAAAAACAAAGTGAATGTCACGACGTAAAACCTAGGTTAACTTTTTTTACAAAAGCATATCCGCATTTAGGGTTGCACATTTTTTGTCACGGTTAAACACAATTTCCGTTTTTACTAATGTTCACATTTTGGTATATATTTTCACATCGAGCGTGTTTTCGAAACACAGATGTTTGCTATATTATATATCGTAAGCGAACATTTATTTCGAGATTACCACGCAAATAATACAAGCGTAGGGACTTAATTGATGAGAAGGAACCGTCATTATTTCGATGATCATAATAATAATAATATTATTTATCTTACGCACAGATCACGGTGTATTAATATTTAATAATCGTATGCAAAGTTCGTTTCTCTGTCCACAAACATGTACCAATATATATAGTATAATAATATTAATATCCGTGGGACGGATGCAACGATTTTGTTGCGAGTATCCGTAAAGTTGGTTGGTTAGGCGTCGAAACACATCACTTGTCTTGTACTCGTGCAAAATAATAATAATTATTGCCCACCAAAAACCATTGTTATAACGTATCTATTTATATCTGTGATCATACAGTATAACTGTGAGGTATTATACGTATTTTTAAGGCCGAATATTAATATTATTAATGAATATTATAATATTATATTATTATTTATCACTCACTATACGAAAATACGCAAACAAATTATTAACAATAAAATATAAATAAAACATATAATACGTTAATATAATATTATGGTTAGGTATACTATCAAGTTTTATTTCAAAAAAATAATCGTTATAATCGCATTTTTAAATTGCCCATATTATTATATTTTATAGATAATATTATAGCCGTGTTAAGTACGAAAATACTATATTTGGGTATGTTCAAATTATAATATATTTTTATATTACAGTGATATTTCAGAATTAATTATTTACATATACATATATATATTTAATACATAATAGCATTCGAAGAAAATATACTTAAAACCGTGTATAATAAAATACCGAATAACATAAAATATTAAGCGATGTTCCTATTGCTATGAAAAAAGTCAGTTAATAAATAACAGGATTTTGACGAGATGATTACTTATTTATATATATATAATAAATTGCATACAGCTATACGTTTTGTGTATTGAAAATGTAAATTTCTGTGGGCATTCAATGGAAACATAAATGAAAGAACCATACCTACCTATGCAAAATAGGTTTAAAATAAATTTAATATTTTTCGTTGGACAGGATTACAATACAATTATTTTGTAAAAAAAAACATACATACATAAGTATTATATATTATTACATAGCATAATTTTATTTTTCACTATTTAAAAAAGATGTTCAGAACAATACGGAAAAGTAAGAGACATAGGTCGTCCTTTTGTGTTAAAAAGAAAAGTAGCGCGTAAGTCAATTGTAAAACAAAAGTAACGCTTAAAGAGACGATTGTACGCTCATTAGAAGACAAACGTCAAACGGAGAAAAAAATTCAGGGAATTTTGCTCGACAAAAAATATTACATTAATACCGTCACCAGAAAATACGAAATGTGAATTTATTTAATACCATTTTGTTATAAAGCATTTACCCGTGATTCAATAACGTTCATAATCAATATTTTTGATACGACGAAGTAGTCTTAAAGCTTTGTGGCAGGGAGTCAAAAGTACATAATTATAATACGTTGTTGTGTCACGGAATTGTATCAATTTATATATATTTCTATGTACAACTTTGGAGAAACGAAGGAGAACGTGACAATAATATTAGTATATGACTGTAATTAAAAACAATCACCGTCTTCCCGATTATAACAATGGTACTTGGCACAATAAAAGCACATATCATACAAATGTATAATGATTATAAATGCCATAACATATTATCAACTATATGACTTCACGTATACAATAATATAATGTACCTACGGTAACAAAATTATTGCAGTGTAAATAGCGCCCATAACTGTAGGATATTATTAACGTTATAATATGGTAATAATGGTATAGATACCATTAATAAAATTAAGCGTTATAAAAATAATAAAACAAACAAAATTTGGTCTATTATAATACACTCATACACACCGATCGTTTTAATGAATTTTACATTTTACTCTTGCATTGTGTAAGCGTACGTAGAGATCAATTTTTTAAATGCGAAAAAGCTTTTTTTTAATAACGCTCTCAAAAGAAACATCCTTTCGAAATTAGGTCTGCGTGCAATAAAAAATATGTAGATATATCACGAACATTGTTAAAAAAAAAACAACGAGCGTTGAAAACCGGACTTTTAATAATTAATACGGAAAAATAAATTACGTTTTTCCTAATAGCTTATGCCTATCTTAATTGTACACATCTCCGGCGAGATCGGATATAATATAATAATATAATATTATAATATTGTTCAAAAATTATTATATTTTACCTATAATGATGGTTGTGATGCATATTTTAATAAATATAACCTCAGGTCGTTGCCTCTCCGAGTGCCGAACACTTGGGTGGACACACAGACCTCTGTCCCTTGATCACGTCGAGAATTTTTTTTTGAAACTATAGAGACAGGGGTGTAAATTATATTATTTTGGAGGGTAATAAGGGGGGGGGGGGTTGGCGATATTTTCACCGCTGTTGCTCTCCCTTACCCTCCTCCCCTATAGGGGAAAACCTCGGATGCGCCACCGCAGAATTCTTCTCTACGCGTTTCATCACGGCCTCGCCATCAGTTACCATCTGTGAATGTTGCGGAGGGGGGCAGGTGCATGGGACTGGTTTAGAGAATAAAATATAAAAAGCACAACATAATATACACATCTATATAAATATGGATGTTTATCATACAGTGTGTAATGATAACAATATTTTACGGGGAACGTTTCACAAAACGGTCGTCGGCAATGAATCACCCGGTCGGTTTATTAGCCGTATTAACCGGTGTTCTGGTTTGGCAAACGGCGTTCTACATCGTTTAGTCTTGTCGGCCGCCGCCGGGGCCATGCCCACGTGTGTACCTGTATAATATGTGTAAGTATATATATATATATATATATATATATATATTTATTCTATGTATAAAATATGTATATACACATTATATCATACTTTATGCGTACTCGAGCGCGTACTTTACGGCCACGGTCCCGGCGGCGGCGGTGCGTTTATTACGTCGAAAAATATATTTCGCATGATGACGTAGTACGACGCTGTAAAAACGGTCGGTGAATATATATTATATCACGTCGACTTGGCGAGCTTACACCTGTCGCATGCAACCATACCCATCCATAATGATAATGATATGTACGCTGCACGATTACTATTAAATACGTATTTAACAGACGTATTATATAGGCTTTGACGAATTTAAGTAATAGAACAGTAATAAGCATACATTGCTTGCGAATTAATAGACTTATTTCAACAGTATAGGTACGCATGCGATAGCACGTGCATCAGCTGATAATATTATGAAAATTATATTGATATGTAGTTGATTATTTATTACCATGTACCAAACACGAAATATGTATTCAAAAACATTTAAAATTTTAAACACGTTTTATTTTCAAAACACGTATTTTTAAACATTTTGTATTTTTTTCATCTGATTTGTTATCGGCGATGGAGGTAATCACTCGGTATTCGATTTATACACGGTACCTACGTCATATTATTATTGTCCACCGCACACTGCTAAGTGCATTTGAACAATATTCTGTTTTGTCGAACAATAAATATATTTTCTCATATAATAACTAATACTTATATTATCATTATTGTAATCACTTAATACTTTGACATTTTTCACTGAACATTATTTCCGTGTATATTATATTATATTACAGTGCTGTATAAAATTATATTATATACGATTCGCGGACGACAACCGCCGTCGGATCATCGCCAATAGATAACGCGATTAACTATTAACGTACGGGTATAAATCATGATGCCCAATACATCATACCTAACATATTATGATAATCCGAAAAAAAAATGTCGGATTCGCGCGTACATCCTGTTTTTTACTATAATATTATAATAAGTACAAATTATTACGATGATGATATTATAATAATAATCGGTAAAAAGAAACTGCGATTAGTGATGGCAGTATATTATATATCTACATACCTAATACAGTGCCTATATTATACATGAAGTACAATGTACATTTATATATATATATAAACGGCACCAATTAAAAACGACTGCCGCCGTGAAAGAGAGCGAGATTTAGTGTGTGAGAAAGATAGAATAAGAGAGTCCCGCGTGGAGAGAATGCAAACCAGTTTAGTCGTCGTCATCGTCGTCCTCTTCGTCGTATACTTTTTTTTATTATATGCACTACGCGTTCGATAAAAAAAGACCTCCACAACAGAAGCACGCAAGCTGCGGTGGCGGCTACCGTGGTTGAGATGCATTTTTATATATATACTAACCGTATATAGGTACCTGATATGCATATACTTTCTGCAGCCTCTCTTCCTCCCCCCCCCCCTTAAAACTGTGTGCACAATAGTATAAAAGCACACATACATACACACACACACACACGTATGCGTAATCGATGTTTTATTATGTTATACTCTCGTGTGTGCACTATGAAAATAAAAACCTAGATGAGAGAGCAGTGACGCGGATATGCCACGAGAGTCATTTTTCTCGTCAGAAAATAATACAATAATTAACGGGCCTTTGGGCGTACGTTTAGGAGGAAATTTCCTAACGTGAGCGTTTATACATCATGTATATATTCTATACTATACAATGTATTATGTTGTAATTTCCTCGCATGAGACACAACATTCAAAACCAATCTTAAACTAACAATCTTTCAAAATTAAAACGCAAACCCAACTATGTATAAGAACCATATATATGAAGTTCTATTAATACATAGAAAAAACAACAATTACTATACTAGTTAACGCCCCCGAATCAGAAAAAGGAGTGGGGACCTCAATTATCTATGATCAAAAATATCTAAAATCAATCTCATAAATTGGTATAAGCTATCGAAATATTGTTCCGTTTGTACGGCAAAAGACACAGCGATTCTTTAAACAGTTGAATCCACGGAAATATTCACAAGAATAACCCTATCCTCATATATTCTATTGACACACTGAGGAGTATAGAAAACACGACAAACACTACAGATATTGCAAAGCAGATACGAGAAAAATATAATTTCATCTGACGAGAAAAAGAATAAACATAACATTTATTTGAATATCAGGTCACTACATAGAAAGGAATGACAAAGCGGACCAAAAAACCAAAAGAGTATTAGAACTAGTCATAATACACACAATTCCTTCAGATCACAAATTATATGGATATACAAATCAAATTCAAGACATTATTAAAATCAAATGGCAATCAAACTGGCATAAAAAATAAGTCCTGACTAGGGGAAATCAAAAACACAATTCACAATTGGCACAACCCTAAATTAAAATAAAAAGAAAAAATAATACTTATAATAACCACTAAGAATCGGGTATACCAGAATAACACTTATGATTTTCTGATATCAAAAAGAAATTCACGCCCAGATGTGAAACTTGCAAATTAACATTGACGGTCAAAACATATACTGACGAAATGTTACAAGTACAAAGATAAGAACCAAAAATTCAAAATACGTAACACTTTCAATGTAGACGCTAGGACCCAAGCCTGAAAACAACCTAAATTTATTTTTATTCTTAAAAAAAACCAATCCATACTTTTTTAATTAAAAATAAACTAGTTTGAGTAAATATTGTGGGTATACTTTACTAATGACCTGTGCAGCCACGTAGTTTAATTTAAATCAATAAAAAAATATATAATATGCACTATAATAGCATGCAGTACCATATCATTATGTATTTGTATGTGTTGTATTCGCATTGTAACTGGTACTCTCCGATTACTATTATGCCTCATAGGCCATACGGGATACGCACCCTTGCATTATTCCGCCACTCCGGAATTCCGAGCATGGTTTTTTATTACACCTACCATGCGAGGATTGCCTCTTACTGAATGCCTCCTTAACATTTTTCGAAAGTCTCGTTAAATTTGCATAAACGATCTCGGTGTTTGTGTTTAAATAATAATCTACAACCTTGTGTGTGTTTATGTCAACGCACCGGCCGCTTAAACAGACGGCGATAACAATATTACATATTATATTATTATAATATTGTGCAGTCGGTAATTCGTTAACAGTAGGTACAAACACGCGCAACAGCGATATCATATACTTACTGTTAAACGGCGTGCTAGGACGCTTTATAATATATACGGTAAACGCCCGAGAAAAGTGTAAAGTCGCTACGTGAAATTACTTTATGTATAAGCTTATAATATAACACATCTTTATACCATTATAAACGGTTTTTTACTCCTTCAAATTACCTACCATATAATATAGTTATTTAATTTTTCAACGCCTGCTTACCAATCCTTCATTTTTGTTCTACTCACGCGTTGTAAGCGCATATGTGTCGTTGTTAAAATGTAAAATTCGTTTACACGAAAATAATAATGATATATTTAAAATTCACTCCGTTAGTTTCGACGATAATTTATTTTGAAGAAGCTCAATAATGTATAGTAAATATGTAGAAAGCCGAATATAATTTAATAAAGTTTCAGCTCGATGATAAAATAATTTATTAACGAATCTTTATAGATAGAAAATATACAATATTCACGCATCTTCGTTATCTGTTACTTTGTGTTTTTATCAAGTTTTATTATTTCAACGAAAAATTGATTTTAATAGCAATAAAAACCAATATTCATAAAATTGTTAAGAATTTATAAGACTAGAAAATTTAAAATTAATGCGGGAACGGACTGGTCACTATATTGCCATTGGACCAAACCTGTGAATTAAAATTAACTAAAACTGAATTTTAAATTTTTTTATATATTGAGTGAACTGATTTTATTATATAAGAAGCTTTCTAAAAATTATTCTTGACCAAATCTGTAAAATTTCTAAACATTTGTGGTTATTGTGCAGAATATATATTGGTACTATTCGTCCACGCTCAATTAGGTATAAGCAAAATATATTTTAATATCGATAAAATAATAAATAATTAAGTAAGTTCCGCCGTAAATTATTGTGTCGAAATGATAATTCTACAAATTTTAAATAAGAAAATTTACTATTTAAAAAGAAAATCAGTGTTACTTTTATCGTTGTAATAATATTGTCTATCGGCTATTTGTTTTTAAACTTTGAGTTATACCCAAATAATTCAGTTTATTTGATTTTGTAAAAAAGATACGTATCATAAAATAAAAACAAAATCTATTATGATGTTGTGGAACAAGAGTATAGTTGCATTATACTATGTTAATACTAAGCATTTTCCATAGAGAGGACTGTAAAAGTACTCGTGTAAATATTGATATTCGATATGCTGAAGAGCGTGTTACATCGTGTTGAATTTCATAAAAAAAATTGGGTTTGCTAGTTGCTGAAGTGTATCACGTTCCTCTATATTATGTAGATCCTTTATAACCTTTGCGTTGAAAATTCGAAACTTATTCGAAGATAATATTAACATATATTTTGTATTAAATATACAACACACATACGCACCAGCTAATGCATATACGGTTTTACTTACAATATTAAAAATTTGTTTCGCGTTTCTGAGGATCTCGTGGGTTAATGTATACGATAATTATTGAGTAATAAAGTTGTATAATTAATGCAATTAAAATAAAATGAATAAACTTTTTTTTTTATTATTATTAATTAAATCATTCATCCAAATGGTATGGGTTAGTATAATGTGTATTTTTTTATTTTTTTATATATATTACGAGTATATATAATTTAGTTAATTGTGTGATAATTTATTTGTTTATTCGTCTCTCTTTTCCTCATTCAATTCCGGAATATTTAATGAACATTTCCAAACAGCCATCTAATGTCATACCAATTAGTAGTATGTATTATAGTGTATACTTAACGTTTATTAAATTAAACACTGTCCAACGGTTTAGAATATATTTATACTATAAACAAATTTCTGTCGTAAAAAAAAAAAGATGAATATTATTGGGTTATAAGAAAATATTTTACGATATTGTGCGAATGCCAAATACGTACGTGTACCTATCAAATATGAATGTAAAAATTAATATATATATATATATAATATACATAGGTAGATGAATTGCAGTAAATAATTATGATAATGTGTCAAATGTGACTTCGAAAAAGCCACACAAAAATTTACTTGTCCTCATAAAATAACGACAGTCTCAGGTTTAACGCATTACTTGTATACTGTTATGATTATTATTATCATACAACTTGAAGTTATATCTAAGTTGTCGTACACTGACATTTTATGTGTAGGTACTTCGTAAGGAAATATGTGAATTTTCCGAAACAGTGCCAATTTCTACATAAATATACTTAAGCTCGCGTAATACACAGTGAAATTCTTCTTTGAATTTCGTACCATCCAAACAAAACTTTGCGGTACATGTGGTTATAATACTTTGATCGTCTTATATATTACTTTACGATTATTCGTCGAAGTACTAACTAGTTAAGTTTGTAAATTTCATAAAACCAACATGCGTAACATTTTGGGTACATATTATAAGACCATAACTCTATATAATATATTATGATATTATATTTATATGCGTATGTATTAATAATAAATTCTTCTCGTTAACGTCCACTAATTATTTAATTATTTGGGAAAAATTCATAAGCAGCACGAGAAACTCGACTCATTGTCGCTGTAGTAATAATAACGTTCTATAATTATATAACATAACGTATATGTAATGAAATAAAATAAAATTTTTTTTCCATTGTCATTTTTTAAAAAATTTATTTTAAAATTATTTTTCTTAAAACAATTCATTTTTGAGGTTACTCCTTAAGCGGTTGGTAATAAATATAACATCAAATAAAATACTTGAGTTTAAAAAAATTATAATAATTATTTTTTTTAATTTGTAGTACCTAAGTTAAATTTTTATTATTTTATTAACAATCAAATTGCTGTTAATATGAACTAAAATTAAAACATGTATCTATTGTACCTATATGTTTAATAATAAAACATATTATTTATCAATTATCAAAAGTTGTGACTTATGGGCTTGTGTTAAAACTACAAATACAGTGCAATTTATAATAATTACTCTTAAAAGTAGTGTAAAGTTGTGGAAATAATTCAAACAATAAATGTAGAAAAACGTTAATGCACTCAACTTTAAACCAAAAATAAAAACTAAAAACATTTTTTAATAGATAAAATTGTACATTGCAAATGATAATACGTGTATACAATTTTAAATAAAATCATGAAGGTTAAACATACTATCACTTTATAATACCAAAGGATTTATTTGATAAGACATTTAAATGAGAAATTATTATAATTATCTTCATAAAAAAAATTGTTCATGAAAATTTAGTTCACTGTAAGTATATATAATTGACACTCATAATATTCATTACTGCAGTAACGCCAATCATCATTTTTATGGTGTATTTTTTTCTTTTTATGGAAAAAACGTGTCTTCGCCGGACTTAATGAATTTGTTTGGACGATAACTTTTTTTTCTCGTTACAGGAGTTTGCACTTTCTGGAACACTATATTATTATACAACGCCACCGGTCGGTATAATATTGTTTGGTGCATATTATAATCATTATAAACCATACGCGCCCTCTGAACTTTGCAGCACCGTAGACAACTATTACAGACGACGGAGCGGCGGCGGCGGACGTCGTGTGAAAATAAAAACAAAAACATTTTCCAACCTCCCCATCAAAACGCGAGAACGCGGGAGAGTTATTCAATTTATTGCTTATATTAATATATATTGACGACCGAGCTCAAAATTCAATGGCCGTCAGGAATGCGCTCGCTCGCAAGTGAAAATCGTTCCTTGTATTATTATAATTAATATGTTATATACGTTTGTGATGTATTATATAATGCGAACGAAGTTTACCCTAAATTCGTATATAACTCTCGACGAGTATACAACGTCGTTTTTCTTCTCTTGCTCGTATAATACGCACGTACTGCTGAAAATTCCGCGTTGCGGAAAACGTCGGGTGAAAAAATTTGAATCTCCACCCAACCAAAATACAATCGCGCCTACCATCACGAAAAAATATAATATAGGCGTGACCGACAGACGGTATTATATTATTATACATTGCCTACCGCATATAAGTACCAGCTATACTATACCTATATGTACACAATATAAATGTTCTGCTAGGTTGTATATTATATAACTCATAAGTATAAATGTATAATACCGTTCGTGTACCACCGAAATACAATTACCCACACGCCACGATGTAATACTAATAATATTATTACTGACATTATTATTATTATTATTATTTCCCGATCGGTGAACAAACTACGCTAATACGATTATACATTGATAAATTAATAATATGTAAAACGTTACAAATTGTAAGAAAACTACTCTCTAATAATGAGCACGGTCGACGAATTTCGTGACAACTTATCAGATGAAATTAAAAAATAAATTATAATGATGATATTATAATTATTGAGTCGTGAAATTTTCAATTTGTCCACAGTCCAATTTTCAAAATCTCAGAACGAATTCCAATGCCGAAGAACATGCTATAATATAGTAATGATTAACGTTGCAGTAGATATTGAATTTCATAGATGTAAAAGTATAAATCGTAGTTAAAAAAAACGTATATGACTTAGCAGTTATTAAATTTCTAAGTTTACTAAGTTATAAATTTGTTAAACATAAAAAAATAGACTCGCATTACTTGAATGTATTTGATGAACGTGTGAAATATATTTTTTTTTAAACTAGATACAATAAAATAATAGAATGCTTTCTCAAAAAGGGGTGTGATCGAAGTGTCGTTATATTCATTCTTTGTGTTCGGGGATATTATACATTTAAAAACGAAAAATGACCCGCTCCTCGAGGCTTAAAGTAGGTATAAAAAGAATATATACGATTTTCAGTGTAAAAAACTGTAGCATGACTCTTTTGAAACACTTTTCACACCGAATCGGCATGTACCGTTCAAACCCGCAAACACAAAACAAAATGAAGAAAAATAAAATCACGCGATTGAATAAAGCCACTGCGGAAGGGGATGAATTTGTGCGAAAATAACCGTATTTTTTTACCACGCACTGTTCGCGCCGTATACAGTCGCCTATAATAGAACGTTTAAATATTGTGTACAATAGCAGAACACGAATAATCGATGTAAAATGATATGCCTTAGTATATCATGATACCTGTGCTATATTATCGAGGTGTGGCCCCCGCGGTCGGTCGGTTACACTATATATCTATATCATGTAGGTATATAATATAAGGTACCTAACCTACACGTGCGACCCGACGACGTGGACAAGCGGAATTTTTAAAAGGAAAACATCAAAGGGGCTACTCGTAGAGCACCTATGTCTTATAACATAATACCGAGAATTTATGTTTTCTTATGCTATATATCGTACATTATTGCTCCCTTCCCATTCGCCCCTCAACAGTCGTCGATTACCCGACCAAGATGTTTAGGCGCACACACACACACATACACGCGCGCATATAATAATATGTATAGGCTTTGGAGTTAATAGTAATAATAATAATATTATACACGTATAACGGCTGTAATCGACCGGTCGATATCGTAACGAGACAAGTTCTATTACAAGGCGGCGGCGACCACTGCCAGAGGTTTGTATAAAAATCGTACACCACGGTATACAAGAGCTGGTTACCTGTGTAGATAATAATAATAATAATATTGTATACGGTAGTCGTTTTCGTGTGGTCGTATTATAATGGTCGTATCACTGCAGTGTCGTCGTCGTCGAGCATTCCGTCAAGATGCGGCAGCCCGTAAAAAACCATTAACTCAATTAAAAAATCCGAATCGTCGGGGACTCGGATTAATTTCGACAATTAATTGCGCGTCAAACCGGGCGGGCAGTCGTAAACAACAATAATAATATAAAACAAAGACGATTGTCACACACAACACACACACACACACATATATATATGTATAGCCATGAAGGTACGTCGTGATGTCGTACACTGCGTGTACGCGACAAACAATACACGCACTGTCATTATAATAATATGTCATATTATTACAAGGGGCGACGACGACGACATAGCGTTTGGTGGCACGCCGTGGAGGTGGCATTATAATAATATAATATCTACGTACAATAAGTATGCCTAAAGTGCATCTGCAGAGCACCGCCGCCGCCCGAGACACCGGTGCCGTTCGACGGTTTAAGTACGCTCGTTAATAACGCTGTCGTTTATTGAAAACACCACTTTGTCGGAGAAACGATGATTGCCCGCTGCAGAAATATACACACTCATATTATTATACATATTATACACAGTGCTTGTGCGCTATATTTATGTATAATATGCTAAATGTACGCACTTATTTTCGTGACGATATCATACAACAGAGGTATATTACACCTAGGTCGAAATTTATACCTATAGGTATAGAGACGAATCGCGAATGCCAAAAACGCTCTGCGAATCGTCGACGGCAATAATTATTACGGAAACGTTTTTATCGAAAATCGATAATATTTCATGATGTGCAGTAAGAAATATTTTGTACTCGGTACATTATATTATAATCTATAGGTACTCCCTCCGCTGTGATATATCGCGTGTGCTGCAGCAGAAAATCATCATCTGTAAAAACAATTTTTATTTCTTTCGATTTCACACACGTCCGTTTAAGGTTTTTTATATCAAGTCGCGAGTGAATATTTTAGATTTAAAACGTCTGAAGTGAACGTGAGTGATTCCGCTCGGGTCCTATAAGATAAGACTACTTACCTAACCTACCTGTCACCCCCGACCTCCATCCACCAAAAAAAGCGCTTTTCACAAAACTTATATAATACTATTATTGTACACCATGATACAGTTTGTCTGTTTTCAATAAAATATTTTTCTTTTTGTTCGACTTTATGTTTATACCTACCATGGGGTTGTGCTTTATTTGGTGATTAGTGATTATTGAAATACTTAAAAATGTTCATTTTAAGATCTGTTAGTGTATTATTATAAGTTCATTAATGTATCATAATAGAATATATTATTATATATTTATATTTCGAACGTAATTAGATAAGTTAAAAAGTCCTCTATTAATAAAATTGATTATTTTTACAAATGATGACTATATTAGTTATGGTTTTTTATAAGTCTAACCTAACTCAACTGTAAGGGGCATAATTTTCCCCTCGCTGATTAGCGGCTTACTACAAGACTATATATTAATAATTTGACTATATATTTTAATATTATACCTAAATATAGCTGGTACCCATCTCAAAATAATATAATATTTAGGTAATAATTATGAAGATATTGTTTAAAATGTTCATACTAAATAATCACTTGAATGCAATAATAATGCACTTTGATAGTCTGATCATTGTTTTAAAATTTGCAATAGACCACCAACCACCATCGTATATCATGCACCGAGATTATCGAAGCGAGACGGGCGCCCAAACACCTGGTCTCTGTATCCTGTCCAGCAATTTTCGACGGTTTAATTATAGTAAACATTAATTGTATATTTTTATTTCAATACCGTGTTTTCGCCTGAACTGTTATAATATTAGGTATATATAAATGTATTAAACAGTAAACATACTGTGTCCAATGCAGGTGGGGTAGTAGGTCACCACCCTAAAATGTCTTGTCATCCGTACGGTAAGCCCATAACCATATTGTTTAATGGCTATAAAAACGTATTATGTTTAAGTTGGCGCATACAACTCATAATGATGTATTAATGTTTATAGTAATAATAATAATATGATTTGAAATGTCGTGCAACTCGACATTTGAAAAAAGACATTTTTTCATGCCTGTATTCGTACTCACAGGTACTACATATGGTATATAAATAAAAATGATTAATAATGTAACGCGTGGTGTAATGACATAATTATATGCTTACCTATAATTTTGATGTTGAGAGAAGGAGGAAAGCCATCATCGGGTTGGTTAATATGTATATGAATACTAAATATAGCTAAAGTCATAGGCGTTGTTGCTTTAATAATTATTATTATTGGCCCATCATCTATCATACGAGTATATGAATACAAAAAAAACCTCCATTGACGCCGCGAACAATAATTCAGCATGGTATATTTTTATCAAAACGTAGATAAACATATAGAGTTGTTTATATACTTATTATAGTTATTAGTCTAGATATGGAGAATTTACATAAAAATTATAGGTAAATTTACCAGTAAAGTGGTAAAAATAGTAAAATAGCTAAATCTAAATATAATAGAGCCATCTTTTTTTTATTAATAAAAATACGATTGTTAATTCTATTATTGTATACTTACCAAACTTAGTTCTTTCTAATAATAACATTAAAGAACTTAAAATTGATCTATTGTTCTGTATCAGTATTCATGCAGTACATATTATAATGAATATTTAATCATTCATAGTACTAATAAATAAATATAAATTAAATTATCAAAATTAACATTAATATTTATTTACTTTTTTATTCTAAATAGTCAATACTATGTCTAGTTATAATTATTAACAAGTACCTACCTACTTAAATTTTTAGTTTAAATAATATAAAAATTGTATACATAATTTTTGTATTAATAGTAATATATTATATTATTATATTACTTTACTTCTTGGTATCTGCCTTAAAAATGATTTATAATCACTGTAGAAAAAATAGAAAATATGATAGATCTCTTTACATTTTGGCAAATGCGTTTTTTATTGCTTTTAATTAGAGGGGCAAAAAATAATTTACCGGCAAAAAAATTGGTAAAATTTACGGCACTCACGTTTCTTACTTATTAATTATTACTAAACATTGATTAATTGTGTTTTGTGCAGTATTACTATTATATTATTATTCAAACTAAACGCAACGTAATAGTACAATAAACATGTAAAATAATATGCTTATATAGTGGAGATTAAACATAAATTACGGGACACTGCGCGCGCACTGTCCATAATAATATAATACCATACGTGTAAAATAGTCGTAGGTACATAGAGTAGAATTATACAAGAATCATCGTATATCGCCATTAGGGCGATGAAAACACAATATGAAAATATTTCCAAGCAAGACTTTTATTAAAATAATATCCTCCGCAAATTAAATAACGTGTATTTACGGACTGTAAAATGCTCGCTGTAACCTATACCGTAAAATATTTTTGCTCCGCGCACATATGGGAGAGACTTTTTTTCGTTTATTTCTTCTTTTACACATAAAACGTTTAACGTAGATAATATTAATATGTATACAGGGTGTGTAACAGAAAGACCTGATAAATAAAAACTAAAAATTATTAGAAGTAGAACCCATGAAAAATAATTATGAACATTTTATGGGCGGTAAATATGATTTAAGATTTACTCATGTCCGAAAACTCCCAAAAATAATATTTTGAAAAAAGTTATTACTTTTCAAATTAATATTTACTCCAAAAAAATATTGATAATTGAAAATAAACTACTAAACAGACGTTTTTATCATTACAATTTTTCTAAAAACTAGATTTACAATTTAACTATTTTAAATTTTTTCAAAAAAAATGTAATAAAATTTAAAATATTTTATTTTCAGTATTAAAAATAAATTAAAATTTAAAAAGTTACACTGTTCTTGTAACGCGAGAGTTTGTAAATCATATAAGAATTATAGGAGTATAAAAAAAAAATATTGATTTGAACAAAAGTTATATAAAATTTGTCAGGTCTTTCTGTTACACTCTGTATATATATATATATATATATATATATATATATATATATATGTACATCGAACGGGGTATGTGCCGTAAAATGTGGTGTGTAGTTTCCACGGCGTCTATACTCTGCACACTTTTCACATACAATTGAGAAAAAATATCTCGTCGTACTTAATATATTTTATACATATATAATATTATGCGTACACATATGTACAGAGAGCGAGTATGTACAAACGTATAATTATTATTAAACATGTTATTCTATTACGCAAATAGAAATAGTATTGTATTTTACATTTACGAACGTTTACATATTTTACATTGTGAATTCATATATGAATATACGCGCCCTGTGCGTGCGTGTGTGTGTGATTGTCCGCTTTTGTGACGCTGTTAATTCGCCAACAAGACCTTAACAACTCGAACAGGAACATTTATTTGGTTCAGTCAACCTAATATTTTCCCATTAACCTACATATGGTCGACATGGACAATATGTACCTATATATACATTGATCGCGGGCGAGCGCTCGCAATAAATAAAGACCATACGTGATGCGGTTGACAAGTGCGCAATTCTCGATATATGAATAACTGACGTAAATCAAACTCGAAAGAATTATTACAAATTCAAATGGTCATAACTAGGATTGCAGTGCCGGGGACACATATATATTATTTATATATAAATATACACGTACTTGTTGATTTTACATACCCATTACGGACGGTCGGAGAGACCGTCGCGAGTTGAATGCCAATCGATTATTTTCTATTAAGTACCTATATATACGTTATATTATTACTACAATACGACCAAATGTGATATTTCAATTTCCGAACTAGGCGGCGTGCGTTTTGGAATAATATCGTTTCGTTTCAAACGGTACCTAACCTACATTTTGCCACGGGTGGCGATAAACGTATTACCGCAACGATGATCGTTACCGAGCTTATGTGCCGATTTCGGTACGAGATTCATAGGCTTTGTATGGACGTTGTTTCCATACAATAATGTTCTGTATATCATATATTATAATATAATCTATTTGATATACGATTACGATATATACCTACGTTTAGACATGCGTTATAGTCGACTACCGCGAAGACATCGATATAATTTTCCATAGGTATCGAAACCAATCGCGATACTAAAACTCGACAGCAGTAAACGAAGTCAATAATAACCATAATATACGTGTTATTTCAATATAGTTACCCGTTTTAAGACGTATAATAGTAATAATAATATAATATATTATTATGGTTATTATATATATATATTATTATTATTATTATGCGTGCGCGGGAGTGCAGGTAATATTATTTTGATCGTTTATACGTTTCAAAATGTAATCGGTCGCTCATCAATTCGACGTATAATATATTACTACAATTACGGTCAAATACTATTTTTGTTTCCGCAACGCCCGTAGTCCGGTTTGTCACGCGTTTAACCGGAGCTCATTTCATCTGCCACCGCGACCACCGACCGACAATACGGTCGTGCCCGTAGCTCATTCTTCTTCTTCTTCTCTCACATCTCTTCCCACTCCTATCAAGCAGAAATATTATATAATAGAGTAATACCCGTCACAGGAACACAGACAATATATTTACGTTTATAAATGCGTATAATAAGAATATACGGTACTGCACGTCGGAGCTAGGGGTTGTAAACGGAAAAATGATGGAGTCATGTATGGTGCACAAGCGGCGGAGAGGGTGTGTAGTAGAAGCGTTTCGCGGGTATAACGTCATCGAAGAGAATGATATTTGCCGGCGGAGAATTTTTTCCCCTAACCCATTACCGCCGCCTCCGGGCTCGTTTTGGAAATCCGGAAAATCCTCGCGGGCACTCACACGCACACAATGCGAAATATGGTTACCGATGCGTCTGGATTTGTTATGGGGTACGCGGAGGCGGATAGTTAGCGCGGTTTGAGAGGACAACGGGGGATGTATATATACCTCGGACGTATAAAATAGACGACTTGTGTATACGCTCGTTTTCCGCCGCGGCTTTCCCCGCCCGCCCAGTCACGGTGGGTTTGATTAATGGAAAACGCGAGTCGGCAAAATTCGGTTTCGTGTACGACCGTTTGTGTGTGTGAATTATAACGCTGCACCGTGTGCTCCTTCCATCCAACACCGTATATATCATCGCCGTACTTAATATTACCCCTGTGATTTTGGTGTTTTACTGTGTAAATGTATTATATTGGAATTAAAATCTCAAAGCTTTTAAAACCGAATTCAATGAACACTCGATTCAACACGTGTATTTACATTTCTGCACCGGACGAATGTGCACCATCGAATTCTGCTACGATTTGTTTTTTCTCAATGTCGACGGATGTCGGGAAAAAAACTTATATTAATTATTTTTCCTCTGGAGTGCGAAGATTCGATGTTAGGTACTACTGTACTCGAACTGCAGAGTTAATTAAAAAATTAATTACACATTTTCGTTTATATTATGTGTGTGTGTGTATGTATATTTATATATATATATATATATATATATATATATATATATATATAAAATAAAGCTGGTATACCGTATACTATAATGACGTACGTCGGTAGTACGTTAACGTTTTTCTTTTCATCGATTAACATGTAGCGTGACAATTTTTTCCCATCTTAATAGAAACTGCAACGATTTAGGATGACGACAGAATTCCGTATAATATATTATTACTATTATCATTATTAAATAGACCACTACGCCTGCAAACATCATTTCGTGACACGTAACACAATAATTGATATTATATTATATTAACAAATCGCAGTACAAAGAAAATACCATAATATAATAATAATATTACATCTTTATATCGTGGCACTATAGCACTCGTAAATTCCTCGACCTGTTGGCTGTAATCGATAATATAATATAAAATAATAATATATATATAATATAATCGACTATAATCGATCGCGAGTCCGTCGGGCGTTTCCATTCGTTGTCGTCCCCAGGTATTTAGGGCTTGAAGATCGTACAGTGGAGGATATATCCTAATTCTGAGGAGTGGGGGCAAATTTCGAATCTACAAATATAATGAGGTTCATCCCTCCCTTTATTTTATTTAAAAAATTATTACTGTAATAGGCACGAAAAATATACACATTTTTTTGGTTTTCATTTCTAAAAATGTTACAATTTAACAATTGTACACTTGAGAAAAATTACGTTTTATAAGCAACACTGCATCAAACTACTATTAGCTGTTAGATTTCCTTATTTTGGCTTCAAGCCTTCAAAGCAATCAAGGCATCAATCTGCAGATTTTACCTATATACATTTTTTTAGGTATCGAGTTTTAGGCAATATATATTGTATATAATGTATAGTGGTGATGAAAATCCCAGGGGGGTGGGTGTGATCCACCACTGAGATCGTACGACTATCGGCATGACGTCGTGTCGTACAATATGAAATATATATAACATGACGCTTTTAGAGTGTCTGTAGAAGAAACGACCGCAGGCACACACACTTATACGCTATATGTCGGTATACATTGCGTATAAATATTCGGCTTCCTGTTTTTCGGACGCGTATGTTGCGGCCATCCTGTCGGCAAGGGAAAAAATACGCAAAGACGAACCCCGGGAGATTAAAAGCGAACGTACAAATAAAACATAAACACGACCGCAGTATCTGCATCGTTGCTATTATATATACCACGCCGCTGTGCGGGATTTCGGACCGCACGCCGCCGTCATAATGATCGGTAATAACAATATATATATCGGTGCAGGATACCCATAACGACCGTTCGTCATCATGTAGGTGCACCAACGCGATTTGGTTTCGTATATTATATTATGTTATGTATATTGTGTGTTATAGCGCACGAAACAAATGCTCTCAGCGTGGTGCGTTTGACTATGAGGAATGTCGTCTGTACTCGTTATAAACGTATTTTATTTTTTTATACATATAATGCGCGCATTCACACACGAATATAATATTGTGTTTTATTTTATGCGGACGAGATAATTCGTGGGCCGGCTTCCGAAATGTCTTAAAAAAAAAATAAAACTACCGTCTCCTCTCAATCTCTCCTTCCCCCTACTCCTCTCTCTCTCTCTCTCTCTCTCTCTCTCTCTCTCATACACACACACTCTCCCGTTTAAAAAAAACGATGGAGGTACACGGAGATAGATAGACGGAGAAGTGGAGGGGCAATGAATAATAGAGCCACTAATCTGGTGAAGTGTGGCCTGTGGGAGATCCAGTTGCCAATCCAGCGGGGCCGCCGCCGCCGCCACCGGTAATCCTAATTGATTGATTATTTATCCACCGCTGGGCTGACAGTGTTACATTATATATGTGTGCTGTGTAATATATAATATTGTATAAATATATATATATATATACATTTGTATATATTGAATTTTATTTAATAATACTTCAACGTCTCGGCCTGAAAAAGATACAACAGATTTTTTTTCTCCGTTCCGTCGTCTTCAGCTATTATTATATAGACATAATATTATACACAGAAACTTTATAGTCGTCTACGCACGTTGACGTTTTCCATTTTTTCCCCTTAGCATAACACGTAAAATATACATCCAATGAGACGTGAATTTATATCATATATGAACACGATTAAAATAATATAACATCTTAACTTTTACGGTCAAGTTCTTGGACACGATAAGTTATAATATTATGGTCGGTGTGTGCACTACATAATGTATACCTATATAAGCATACATAGTTTGTATTTTGATCAACGTATATAACCACAGACCGCAGTCGATCAATCGGTTTAGGTAATAAATATCTATTTAATCTGTAAATGTATATTTTTGTCCATACATATAATATTTTCGTTTTCGGTGTTTTTCTATTTTTTTTTTCGAAACACGCATAGAATTTACCTAATTTGTTTTTCATAATAATATGTATAATGTTTCATCACGCGAACGTTATAGCATTTAACAGTTAATTTACGTAATTGTGAAACGCAATAAATTTTTATTTTTAGTACAGTAAAGTTTAAAGATACTTGAATTAAAACACATGGCAACATGTAAAAATACGACTACCTATATAGTTTATGATATATAATATTATAATATATATATAAATATATTATAGAGTGAATAAGAAATAATTATGTGGACTAGAATATTATAATAGATTATGCTTTCATGCTAGCGGAATAGTGTGGGATAAATGAAAATCTCTTATGGTTACTACTAGATTTATATGTTTTAGAAATAAATAATTGAAAATGACAGCGACGAAAATAAAACTAATTTTTTTTTATGTTTAATCTTTACGTATATTATATTCCACGGCTACAACACATAATATTTACTATTTATAAGTCTGGTAAAAAAACTATACTAAGAGCATCACGTCGGATTCTCGAGTTAGATTGGTTTCACTATTCGAAATGCGATGATCTCCTCCAAATCCTACGCATTTTAATATTATATAAATTATTATACAATATATTCGTTCAGACTAGATCATAAAGTATAAACTTTTAATAATATTTTTAAACCTGCCATTTATAATAATATATTATAATAATATTATTTTTTCAATAATGTATTTGAATAATATCCATTAAGTATGAGTACTCAGTGGATAATATTCCATCTATTTTTCCCTCTTACGATAGTATGTGCACCTTCTATAACGAATTCGAATAAATATTGTCGTTATTTTAATTATGTACAAGTGCTAGATCATCGATTAAAAACCTCCCTTCGTGGTATTGTTGGTAGGTATTTACTTATATATTAATATTATATCCATATAATATGTTTGGCGAATTTTATAAACCTAAAAGTATAATACATCAAATAATATGTGTCGCCTATGAAAAACTCAATGTCGAAAAAAAAACTTGTAAATTTGAACTCGCTGGGGCTCGCGTGTCACTGCAGTATACTTTGAAATATTAAACATATACCTACGCAAATATACACAATAAGTGTTATCTCTTCAAAGAAGTACATTTTTTTAAAACAAATAAAACAATATCTATATTACTGTTTACAGGTTTTATTAATGTATAAATTTGATATCAATATATTAATTAAATTGATTTTTATTTATTATTAATTAAACAAATTAAAATATGATTTTTCCTAACCTAAATAAACTCAATTTTTTACTTTTCAACTTTTAATTTACTGATATACTTTGGTACTATATGATAAAAGTCTAATATTATTAATAAAAAAGAATAGTTAGTGTCGAGTGTGCCACTGCTAAGTTTAGGTTAGGACTAGTAAGCCGCGAGATCAAAATGGTTGGGAAACGTAGTTGGTCTAATCATTGAAAAACAAGACTAATGAAATAGCCGGTATTTTATTTTGACGGCAAATCCGTAGCCACTTACACACATAGTTTAATAAGCCTAAACGTATTTAATACGTATACATGTACGATGTATAGGTATATTGTACACAGGCGTATTATATACATCGTGTTATATTATTATACAGTATATAATATAGTTATAAAATAGTGCATGCCTCGTGGGGGGGTCAACAACGGCAAACGGCACGCAACGTCGTAGACGATTTACTGCTTCTTCCTCGCTGAGTAGTTTTTTTCTACCGAATTTTAATATCCAAGGACGCGTAGTACAGGTTTCTATTATAGTCGACCGCTCTTATTATTTATGACGCAAAGTTACATATTATCATATTATGTTTTTCTATCTCTCTCGCAATACTCCTCTCTGCATTATTTCTTCTGTTCTCTGCATCTATATTTTTCCTATATGCGCGTATATTATATTATGCCCTATATAAAATGTGATGCACAATTTCCCGACAAGTTTGTATAGTACAATGCAATCCGACGGGACCATATTATAAATGCGACACATCAAAGTTAAATTTAATAATATATTTAAGATCCGTAATTCCGCGGTGGTGAAGAACTATGTGGGTGGAAATGGTACTACCTAGGAGCGTTTGTTTGATCGTACCCCCTTGAAGTTTGAATTAGAGAAAAATAAGATGTAGCCGCGGCGTGACGTGCCATGCTATGAGAGGAGGGGGGATAAAATGGAGAAAGTGCCTCAGTAGCGAATTTTAGGGACAGTAAAGCACAGTAAGCGATTTTTGGGGCTTAAAAATGTGTATCGAATAGGGGTGCTATAAAATATTATTCCCTGAGGCGATAATGTTAGTTAGCACGGCACTGGATGTAACGTAATTCGATCATAATCTCTGGTGTCGGAAACTTTTTTGTTGGTCGTGGATTCTCCATTTTCCCTCTATCCTGTAACCGACTAATATTAATTTTCAAACTGCTTAAATTTTTTTATTCAAGTCTTGTATGTTGTTTTTACTATGATTGAATTTATTCATCGTATCATCCGGAAAATTTAATGAATTTTATCACAGTAAAATTTTTTTTTAATTTAATAAAAAAATTTAAATTTGAAAAAAGTCCACGCATTTGGATATTCTGTCGGGCGTAGGTATTATAGCGCAAGAGTATGATTATTTAGTGCCTCTCGAATCACACCGCTGAAAAAGCCATTGCTCGATCATGGACAAGACTCTGAAAATAGGTAGAGAAACATTTGCACGACCACTATCGTCATTTGATATACCTACCTATACGATGGTTAATCCTCGATCGAAAAACAAAACAAACGGATTTCGTTTAGCCGACGAGAGACCCGCAAAGTCGGCCCGCGTCCGTCGTCGGTTCGGGGGTGCCTCCAAAAACTGTGTATTTAATAATAATATAACCGCACCGCCACTTATCGGCGGTGATCACAATCGCGTGCACGTCGACGGTATAATAATGTTATACCTATACGCGGCAGCGGCGCATATTACATATTATTATTTATTATTATTATTATTATTGTATATTATAATATAGTGCCACGTCATTTGAACAGAAGGTTTTTTTTTTCTACAGAAGACGGATTACCAGACGACGGGGTCCCCGTAAAATAATAATATATGTATGCGGCTCTCACCCAAGGAACACACGATTGTGTACATATTATGCGACGTTTAATAGTCGTATCGACTACATGGCCGCCTCGTCGGACGCGTCGCGGCGTAAACAATATTACAAAAAATACGAATCATATTATGATGATAATAATAATATAATGTAGTCGAGTGTCGTATGCACGCGCGCCAGTCGACTAAACGACGTGCAATGTATGTCAAATTCGAGGATTTCCCCCTCTCATCGATCATCGCCGTGAGAGAAAAAAATATTTTTTTATTCGATTTTCGGACAGAACATTCAATAGCACATTTGTAACGAAACGACAATTATTGGTAGGTGTATACTTGTATTCGAGTACATATTGCGTGTACTTATACTATACACACGACCGATTCGAATTGACTGCATTCATATTATTGTTATATAACTGGGAGTCCCGATGTTTGGCACGTACGTTCTATATTATAAAATACAAAAATTCGTTCTGTTCCCTGTTCTTATTAAAATAAAAGGAATTCGTTCCGTTCCTTGTTCTTTAAAAAAAAAAAGATGGAATTCGTCCTTTTGCTGTTTTTTTTTAAAAAATAATGGTTCCTTTCTTAGTTCCTGCACAGAGTAAAAAATATAAAACTAAAATAACGGCAAAAATAAGAAATGTAAATTCTTTACCTAGTCATTGATTATAATTTAGTTTTGAGAAAACTTCTCGATAAAATAACACACTTTAAAATTTAAAACTTGTTGTAGTTGTTATAGATTTTTATTTACTAAAATAATATCCACAACAATTTTAAAAAAATATGGCTTTTAAAATTGTTTGTATTTTAAAAACAAAAATTTGTTAAAAAAATTTAATTTAATACATTTATAAAAAAAAATTGTTTTTAGAGTACAATCTCCACTCATGAGATGATTAAATGTATGTATACTATTATAAAGTATGACACTGGAATTTATTTTATTAAAATAATAGTAACGTTTTGATGGATAGGAAAATAGTAATTTTTTTTTTTGGATAAAAAGTAAGCATTTTGTTTCGTCCCTTGTTCTTTGTACAATATATAAATGAATTTTTTAAACGTGCATAGATATAACGTCTAACTTTAAAGGAATTCGTTCCAAGAATCCGTTTCTTCCAAACAGCTGTTGTTGCAGTAGCAGGCACAATAATAATAATATGTATGGTTTTCTGAGATTTACCTGATTTTAGTTATAGCAACTTTTATAATTAAGTACATCAATTTCGATTAGTGTGTTTATATTTTCATTATTATCTATCTACGTCTAAATAATATTATAATTTCAACGTGCTAAAATCCCAGATCATGTGATCTGGATAGTGTTTAAAATAGTATAGGTATATTATGTTATATAATCGAATTTTTAAAAAGTACGTAACGCCCTTTAATTATTTACGTAGATATCAAAGTTTTGATACCCTGTGCCATTGTTTTTCGATCAGCGTTTTTAGAAAGTACTAAAATATAGTATACACTCGCTTGCTGTTTTCAATTTTAAATCACGACTTATACAACATATACATGGAAATATTTTTTCCGTATAATATGTATATGATGTAACTATTTTCAAAAAAAAACTGTTTGGGGACGCTAGTTTCGCAGTATGTTGACTAGGAACTTTTTCAATTTGTTCATAGTTTCTAAATGCTAAAGGCAGTTTGTATAAAACAAAACAAAAAAATAACATTTCCGTGATGTGTATAGGTATATATTATATTCATATAATCCGAAAATATTTACATAGGTAAACTCGAAGCATAAAATACTGTTCAAGAAATAGGTTTTATTTTAGGTTTTCATCTGAACGAGAAAACTGTTTAGTTTTTTCAATATAGTGTTAAAACCAACCGAAAAAATGACATTTTGATTTTCCCATACATACATACATACATATATACATACATGTGCGCGAAAGAGGCTGGTGCTATTGTACAAGAGCTTTTAGTGAAATGATTATTATATGAATATGTTGAAGAATTGCACAAGGCACCATCAAATTATTTGTATCCTCCTCGCACACAAAAATATCATAACTCGAATGATAGTTTTGGTAAAATGTACACAATATAATAATTATTCAATAGCCTAATTATCTAATCGTTATGATTTCATTTCATTTAAAACGTAATAGACTAAAAAATAATTTGTACAGAACCACAATTCAATGGTTTGCGAATATTTAGGCTACACTGTTGCGAATAGATGCTACGAATAGATGCCACAAGTGGCACTATTTTTAAACACTGTTTTAACACAATATATATATATTTTTGGTAGCTCTAACGGATAAGAATAACATAATAAATTAAAAATATATAATATAAAGGTAGCACCAAAAATATTTCACTTGTATTATTTTCGTATTGTCGATTTAAAAAAAAAATACGACGCATATTGTGTGCACTCAATCCATCGACTTACAAAATCTCACGAAACCTTAAAAAATCCACAAAAAAAAGATCTATTCTTATTGAAAACCTGCTTTACACAGATTTCACAGACTATTGTATTTCAAAAGCCACGTTTCAAATCTTTTTAGCTACCGATCGCCTAACCTATGTAGGTGGATAATCTGTATTTTTTGTCCGTGATGAGCGAACCGGGGTAGACATACTCCTGGTCCTCAAGTTAAGAAAAAAAAAGTAAGGAATAATAAAATTATTTCACTGACGCGTTTACTAAATAAAAAAATAAAATTCTTACAGAATTATTCGGCTTTTTGGGGATTTCGACTCACCGTTCATACGATCATAATAAACAATTATTTTTAAAAATATACAATCATCGGTCAGCTATGCCACAAAAAATACAAATTCAACCTCACACAATCTCAAAAAGTGAAATATACGATACCCACATATAACATTAAGTCTTCGGAGAAAAAAGTATTATTTAAATAATCGAAAACCGTATAATGTTATCAGGGGGAAAATATTATATACCCGCTTTCGCCATACCAAAACATATGGTACTTAACAATAATATTATTATAGTTTATATGAATATTAAATCATAAATACTCATATTATAAATGTATGTAAATTATATGTAGGTATATACCTAGGTACCATGCGTGGAACACTAGAAAATATATTGTATATACATAATAATACACACATACATGAATAAATATTATAATATTTGTATTATGATATACTATATAAAATAACATTCAGCATTATTTTAGTTCGTATATGATGATAATATAATAATAATATAATGTATATATACAATCGTAAAAATTAATTACAAAAAATAAAGAACCTTAAATTATACACACGCCGCCGAATCTAAAGACTATTTAATAATATTTGTAATAATAATCATAATCTCTTTTGTTACGTTTAGCTCGAGGTGCTTTTCACGAGTTTATTGCTGCCACTCAGGTCACTCTTTAAACACCTGGTCTTAATATGAAAAGGAGAATTTTTCAAAATCTACATTAATAACTCAAAGCGTAATGTGTGATAATCGATAGATCATCTTGTCCAAAAACATACCTGTCATGTTATAATATTCAATCTACATAGAAGAGTCAGTATTTTATTTACCCTTTTGAATAATATATATACATAAATAGACATATATACACCATACGACGTTAAATCACTGAACTGTATTACGTTGTTAGGCACATAAAAATATACGTCAGCATGCACGGAACAAAAGTCATACTTTTTATTTATTTTTTACAAACTACCGATTTTAAGCATAGTTTACATTTAAATATTTATTGTAGGTACTTTATAGTTATTAAAATTTCAATTTTATTTTTAAATATTTTTTATTACTTTTTTTTTCTTGTGGTGTCAATACTATTAGAATGATAGTATGGATTCGAAAGTTTTGAGAATTGCTTTACACCTATTGATTTAAACTATAGTTAGACCTATAGTTGGTTTGGTATTTTCAAGAGGTCATTTTTCAACGTAAAGAAACACAAACAATAACAGTTGAATCGCATTAAAGAGTTCGCTGTTTGTTTTCAAAATATTTCATGGACTTAAAAATGTATATACGCAGTCATATACATGTATAGTCAAGACTTAAGTCTCTGCACGCACTGTTCGATATAAATTATAAAACCATATTTTTTTTTCGCTTTGAGAGTTCCAAAAAAATATTAAAACTTGACACTTGAATCATTTCGTAGTACTTAACAGTAAAAAAAATGTGTAGAAATTTGTACGAAAGAGGTAAACCTGGCCGGAGAAAAATGTAATTTCCTACACTTTCATACGACGAGTAGTGTTATAAAATATTAATATCCCGAAAAACATCACGTCTGGAAGAGATAATAACAAGAGAAACTCATAAATTGAAAACTAAAGGGACCATTAAAAACTTTTCCGGGGCGCACTTCAACTTATAGACTCGGCGGCCGGCGAGAAAGAGAAAATGGGAAAAAAATATTATTACTACGGTGGAAGGGGTGGGTTAGGGATGTGAGAGAGACGACGAACGAAATCTATACACATGGGTGGGGGAGGGGGGCTAAAAAAAAGTAGACAGTACAGTACCTATATATATATATAAAATATAGTATTATACAGCAGTAATCCTTATAATATTCGTGTGTCCGCGTGTATTATTACGGTAGGGAATAATTCCGGCGGCGTGGTGGCAGGTATATGGACGGAGGAGTGGAGAGACAAAAAAAAAAAAAAATAATATAAAAACGTGTAATGCAATGTGGGCTTGTGGCATACCGAGTGGTGTGTTGGGCGCCCGTGTGCGTGTCTGCGTCTGCAGTAGTTGTGAGTCTGTGTGGGTTTCGAGGGGTCCAGCAGGTATAGAGTTCCAGCTGCTGCCGATCGTCTAATGCGCCGCCGCCGCCATCGCCGACGACCCATAAACTACCTACACTCTCTCTCTCTCTCACACACACACACACATTCACACGCGCGCTCAGAGACGATCGCATACAGTTATATCAAGTATATATGTATATACACGTGCATGTGTGTGTGTGTGTGTAAAACGGTGAATAATACCTATAGGCCCGGGCGAATAAAGAAAAAAAAAAAACAAATCGCTTTTAAAAAATCATTTTTACCTGCACTGGGCACTGGGCCTACTCGCGTTTGAAGCGCGCGCACGACGTACAACGTGCACGCACATTATTATTTTTGGTTAAAAACAAAAATAATAATAATAACAAATATATAATGTTATATATATATATGCACGTGTGTGTGTTTGTGTGATTAATTTCCAGGTGTTCTGCACAGCGGACCGTGGAAAAGGCGCGGTTTTTAATTGAAATTCTTTAATTTTGTTATTTTTTTTTTTTTTTTTTGTCCGTCTACTCGTCTGCTCTCGGCCCTTACGAATTATTATTATAGAACTACAGGCGTAATTGGACCGGCTGGCCGAACCGCCCCGCTTGCACATAAAATGTGTAATGCGCTCGCAATCCACACATACAATACTGATACACTAGACGGAAATTAGCCTGTATATCATATATTATTGTAAGTAGGTATATTATATTATATATATATATATATATATATATATATAAATATTTAAAAAAATAAAAACTGCACCACGCAAAATAGGTAAATTATGTTACTTTGTACGCACGTGCCCGTCGACAGAGCGGTATGATTTTTGTCGGTGACTTCCAGGCCGGAGAAATTCGCGATTGTTTTTCCATCCGATCAACGCGATCGATTTCCGTTTGTGGGAAACGATTTCGAGCACTATACGAATAATGGAGTATAAAAAAGTCAATTTTCAATTTCAATCCTACAGTGGCTATAATATCATTGTGTTTTAATGGCGTAAAAGTATCAGAACTACAAGATGCATTGTAACACGCACGTGTTAACCTTAAGATCGTGCAAATGTATATAATTGTAATCTAATATGTTGTAAACGGCGGCCAACCAGAATTGTACGTGGAACTTTATCGCTATTGTAAGGAAATCATAAAAAATAGTTTCAATTTTAGGTGCCTACTACGAGTTTAATAATTTAATATCCAGTTTTGGTCAACCTATTAAACGTATATAGTCGTCATACGCATTGTGTGGAATAATGGGACCAAACACATACTAATATATACATGTATAAGTGTATAATACCTATCTACGTATACAATTATTTGGATATTGACATTTACCGTGGAGACAAAAGGAATTTCATAAATAAAAAGGTCAAATGTGCGAAGGTACTCGAACGAACATTTTCCTATGCAAACTTTTACGTTTAATGGTTTCCATTGTCGTTGTGATTTCGCACAGAGGATGATAACTCCGCGTGCGCAAGTCCTGCAGTATATATTGTTATGGGTTTGCACTCGAGTAAAATGCTATAGCAGAGTCGTAAACTGGTAAATATACTACCGTCGTACAAAGAGCTTAAAAACACAAATTACATCGCGTGTAATACGCGTATATACATATACATTTATAATATTATGGTATGGGAGTGCTGGAGGACGACTTCTGCAGGTCCCGTAGAAAGGAGGAGAGTGTATAATATTATAGCTATATGCGGTTCGACTGCAAACGGATGTGTTTTAGACGATGCATTGTACGCGCGTTGCGTTTGGATTTTAGATTTTTTTTTAATTTTAGTAACGTTTTGCGATTGACAGGTCGGGATTTTAGAGGGGAAATGAGGGTAGGGGGAACGCATCGTGCGTAGTGTGTGCATTCGACCGACTGGAGTGTCGTGGTCTAAAAAAGTGTTTAAATAAAAAAACATCTGGCATATTTGCTTTCGTCCATTGTTTGGTCGGTGGGGAGGGGGAAAGGTAAAATTAGCATTATCGGCCAATGTAACCCAAGAAACCGTGTCCGGCTAATTAACGTGTAATTTGTTTAATTATCATAAAACACGTCGTTATCGCCGCTGCCGCCACCGGAAGAAGTGCTATTAAAATATTATTGTGCCGATGCGATGGCGGTGGCGACGGCTCGTCGGCACCGGACAAAGGATTATACAATAATAATTGTTAATATATTATTATATATTTATATAATTATGTACGTGTATAATATTACCGTGTTCGATGTATATATATATATATATATATATATATATGCACCACGATAATAATAATCGTTTCGTGTAGCACATTTAATGTAGTAGGTGTATATAATATATACCTACCGTTAAAAACGACGCGCGAAAAACAAACGAAATTCTCAAATTATTTTGGATATTATTATCGGCGGCGCACTTACGAATCTGCGAGGCTATATAATTGTTTGCTTTAACTGCTACAGAACCGCCAAAGTGTTGTACCCATTTTGCAATTATTTAGGCGTGGAGGCTGCGGAGAACGACCTCGCGGCGTTGCTCCATATAATACTATACCTATGGTAGGTGCCTACATATAAACATATTATAAAGATACCGCGGCCATTCTCTACTAAAGATTATACCGTTTTACTTAAGAAGTAAAACCCTAACGTGTCCATCATTATTGTTCGTACATATATATATGTATGTTTTTAGGTATAGTTTACATTAACGCACAAAGATCCGGTGGATGCTCTCTAGTTTCTACTCCCGCCGCCACCTTCTAAGGCCCTCTCATCTCATTAAGATGACGACGGACGTTATTTAAAACTGTATACATGCAAACACACACACACACACGTGTATCACACATAATCATATATTAATATATATACAAATACAATGTGTAACAGAAAGGCCTGACAAATTAAATAACTTTTGTTCAAATCAATATTTTTTAATTTTTTTTTATATATACGAAATAATTAACAGACCTTTACGTTACAAGTACAGTATACATTTTGTTTTTTTTTTTATATGGAAAATTAAAAATTAAAAAAAATGTTTGAATTTTTTTAAAAAATTTAAAATAACCAAGATTACAAATCTTACTTTGGAAAAATTTTAGCGATAAAAACGTTTATTTAAGTCAAGTTTAGTTTTTACATTTTTTCAAAATATTATTTTTTTAGAGAATATTAATTTAAAACATACCTAATAACTTTTTTCAAAATATTATTTTTAGGAATTTTTTGACACGAGTAAATCTTATTGATTATATTTTATTATCCAACATTTTTCATACATTTAACTCGCATTGATTTTTCATTTTTTTTTTTTGTCTTGTCTTTCTATTCACCCTATATATATATATATATGCAGTTTTCGAGAGCCATTCCGTACACCTACACTACAGCGGCCCGTCCAATGAAACACGCGTATTCAAACACACATAATATTATAGATATGTGTGTATACTTGTATACGACTAGAAAATAGCTCGGCAACGACGTCGTAAAACAAAATAAATGAATAAACCGTCATCTCCTCTGTATGTATATGTGTGTGTAGGTACTTTAAATTATATACATTATATACACTATATATACCTGCAGCCTAAGCTTTTACGATATTCGGATTTGCGTTTAATTGCGCGCGTGTTTGTACCCGCGTAGAAGAGATTTAATTGCAGTGCCGCCCTGCAGGTCCAAAATATTGTACGCGCTCGCACTCATCATCGGCGCGGGTCGTTTGATCCGGAATAGTGACCCAGTCAAACATAATAATTATAGTAAATAATAATAATAATAACAATAATTAAAATATATATTGTTGTAAACCGCGGAGGACTCGTGCAGACAGTCACTACTACGCTGCAGGCCTATGATATAATAATGACAAGGTATATAATATAAGTCCGTATTATGCGTCCTATTATAGAATAGTAAAATTGTATTCAAGTGTTTCGCTGCGCAAGTGCCGCCGTATAATTCGCTTGTCCCTACAGCCAGATTATGACTGTAATATTGAATTCTCGCGGATTTCGGAGATTACGATATTATTTGATACGCCTGCAAATGATATAGGTACGATATACAGGGACATCGGGAACAAAAGCCCTAACTAAACGCTCGACAAAACGACATCGCTGACGTCTCGAACGACTATATTATAAACCGTCTCTGTGTAGTATTAAAACCGAATCGTTAAATGGTTATTGTTTTTATTTTTTTTCCCCTCAACTCAAACTCGTAATTCCGATAACGACCTACGCCGCCGCTGCCTCCTTCGCTTACTGAAGTGATATTAAATCCTATACAACGAGCTGCAGATTTAAATTCCGGTATAGGTTATTGAGAATATATAATAAAACATAATATATTATGTATAATGTATTGTACCTATATGATAATGGCGGTTCGTCTTCGAAGCGGTGGGTTTCCGAGTTTCTAAAGTCTTTTTTTTCTCCTATACCGCGAAACATCCCTTGCAGACCTAATACTATACGCGTAACCTCTCACAGTAAAAATTACATTGGATTATGTAATTTTATAAGCAATGCCCGTCGCTGCAACCCAGATGAACGCCATACACACAATACCTGTATGCAACGGCGTACACTGCAGAGACGTCCAAAGGATGAGGGAAGGGGTTTATATTAAAAAAAATATATTCATAAAATATATTATGCTTCATAAAAAAACATTTTCACGTTTTTGTAAAATAAAAAAAAAATCCGCGGGGAGGGGGTTAGTTGTACACCCGCCTGTCACCCTTATTACCAAACCATTTGTACACCTCTGCACGATAACACAAACGATGTATACCGCGCATATTATTATATTACCGTATCGGTTTAATTATGTCGAAAATACCGAAAAGTATGAAATACCTACGCGAGTGACATATTATTATTTTAAATAAAAACACAGCTTTTACAATCTAAAAGAGAATAAATAAAATCATTTTTACAATAACGACGATATTACATAATATTCGCATAGCGCGTTTTATTATTACGAATAGCCATCGCTTTTATAATAAATTATAATACAATATCATATAGTTCAGTATAATGGTATAAATAGAGTCTATATAGGTCGTCTATATATCTATACCTACCGTGGAATTACGGAAGTCATGCATTATAGACGCACTGACGCTTTCGGTAAAAATAAAAAAAAAAGAAAATCGACTCGCGTGTTTTTAATAATCAATTTTTCGATGTGATGTTTTAAATTTGAAATTCGATTCGATTTAAATAATTAACGATCAAACGTCAACTGCGAGTATAATGTATGTAGTAGTGATGTGCGTGTCATATCGACTAGGTAGATTGTGACTATATAGTGGCGATTAAATGTATATTTTATCGTGTCGCGTTTACCATCGGTACTATAAATTATATAATGGGCATATAATAATGGGTGTTATAATCTATTCGGAATTCTTTCTGCTCTATAATATAGAACACGATTTAATATTTTTTTAGTTAATACGTAAATAATATAATGTCTAAAAATAAACAAATAAATACCAACGGCTTTTGATGTAACGCAATTGTTTCGAAAACATGTCTACAGTCTATACAATATATAGCTATAGAAATGACCGATCACTTTTATAATATATATATATATATGCGGCTGAGAGTGTAGGTCTCTGGTGGACAGAAGCAACAGAATCATATTTTATATACCGTTTATTTCTTATGTAAATTAAAGAGATTCTTTATATATATTTTTCCCATCTTCTTCTCAGATGGATATTTAAATACCAGATAACATTACCTGATATTGTAAACTACATAATAATATAAAAGTGTGTGTGTGTGTGTGTGTGTGCATGTGTCGTTTGTGTACCCGTGCACACACGCACATTATTGTCTCGGCGTTTAAAATCCCATCAGTCCATTATTGTTGTATTGTTTCGAATCGATAAACGCGACAACAACGGTGCAGGAGACCCCCGAGCGTGCACTTCGAGACAAACTTTTAGCCCACCTGGGAAGCAACCTCACCTTTTTCGTCTGCGAAAACTGTACACGCAAGTTTTCCCGAATGATTTCGAAACGGTCTCCCTGTTTTACTTGTGTTCCTTTTATACTTCTGCTTCTTCTCTTTTTCTTCTTCTTCTCCTCTTTCTTCTTCTTCTTTCTCTTCCTCTTGTTCGTGGTTAATACAACCCTTTTATTCTATTTGTTTTTTCGTTGGTTATTTTTTTTCCTCTGCTTTATTTTGTTTACTTTTATTTAGACGTCTCCATTCATCGAGCAAACACCTGTAACGGGTATACCCTGCAGACACACCAATAACAGCGATCATCGTGCGCCATGTTCACCTATACAATAATATGATCGTCGACAATAGAAACGTTTAAACACAACGAAATAACCGACGTCGTACTTTGCATAAACTGACTTGGTGCGCGAGAACGAGAGAGGAGGCGCGAGCAGATGTTCTCACGACCCGATGATCACGCGGGTCTTAAAACGAAAAAAATATTCGGTCAAAAAGTACATAATACACATACACATACAAACACGCACACAATTTTTATTTCGTCTCTCGTGTTTGATTTATGAAAACGTAGTATACAACTAGAAGATCAAAAGCCAAATGCAATCTTTGGGCGTGTATACGCGCCATCATGTATGTGTATGTGCACATTTTACCAATCCGACGTTAGACCCTAAACCGGATAAAAAGACCGGAGCACTAAGTGTCTGAGTGGACAAGGGGGTTGGAGGCCAAAAGAGGATTTGAAATATGTTTGACGGCGTTAACAAGGTCCCTTCGACCAAATTAGACTGCAGAAGACAACGCGCGGTCGATCGTAAATTTTAACCAACGCTATTTCGTATTATCATTATTGTTATTTATTTTTCGCGTTTAAAAAAAAAATATATTAATAATAATAATAAACCAAAAACGTCTCGCAGATAACTCTTCTCAGCCGCCGTATTTTTTGGTGATGTTTTTTTTCCTCCGTCGCCGTATTACTCCTCCTCCCCCCCTCCCATCCATCCCATAAGTTTTACGATGTCCACATGGCCGGCACATGACGAGCTCGTTAAACGCACAAAACTCGTCCATAAATCGCACTGGGTCGCCGCCGCCGCAGAGTGTATTATCAATGCCGCAGCCGCTGTGGACGGTCTCTAACGAGTTTAATAATATGTAATTCGATACCGGGACCGGGTCGCGCGTGTAGGACGACCCGCGGTGACATTTTTACGCACGAAATCGGTTCACCACTTCAGTCAATCTTCCGTTAGAATAATTAATAAAATGTACATTATTATTATATGATATAAAAACCAAAAAAAAAATACACTAAAAACACGCCGTAAAGACGTTTAACGGTCGTATACTTACCTATATTATATACGAGTTGTTAACCGACGTTATCACGCGCCGCTATGACAATCTCACCAACAGAACACTGCAATTAGTTAGAAATACGAGGTAATGAACGTGTAATTTTTCCGATATTTTTTTGTTGTCGTGTTGTCGACGTCGGCGAATGTGACTCGTTCCTGTGTACCTATGTGATCCACGTACAAAATCGAACCAATCGATAGTTTTATTTTTATTATATACTCAGGTAATAGTACCTATCGTTTAAATTGACTTGTCTCCCGAACGACAAAATCGTACAATACTATTGTTATTATTACTTCTATTTTTATGATTTTATTTTTTCATATTTCTTTTTAACGGTTATGTGTAATCTTTGTATACCTATTAATGGAATTCAGTAAAAGTAATTTAATAATTCTATTTGATGCAGAGCCTCCCGTAGAGTATAGTAAATTAGCGTGGAAACGTACAAAAAATGATTAATCTCGGAACTACTTTCAAATTCAATTTTTAGGTCTATTTCAGACAATTAAAAAACATAGGCGAATCGAATGAATTAAACAAAATGTATTGTATAACATCAGTAGTGTATTTACTACATCCGTTGGTAAGAGATGGTTTTTAAAATTAAAAAAAAAAAAAAATAACAAAATGTAATTACCTACCTAGGTATGTTATTGTATTTCCGAGGAAATAATCGAGTACTTACATATATGGTTACATGTGTGGGGTTAATGATTTGTTGGAAGTATACTTACAAGTTATACAATACTTTCGTTTTAGGTATATATTTTATACTTCGCATTTTAAATATTAGGTAAAAATATTTATGAAAAACTTGAGTTTTAATAATATTGTATTATAGTTATAGTGTAGATATCATATCTACTACCTATGTATATATTATAATTTATTTTTAAATATTTATTCGTTAATTTGGTTTTACGATTTAAAAAGAACTTTTCGCGTTCAAACTATTCGTTTATTTATTATTTTTTTTTTTATTATAACATAATATTATATTGTTTAAACGAAATTAAATTCTCTTGAAAACTGCTAAATGAATATCCATACGGACACGACAACGTTGTCTCTGTCTACACGCGTGCGTTATTTTCTCGATAATATTATAATATATTAATAAGTATTCGTACAGGTTGTTGTTTTGAGAGAACGCGAACGCATCATATAGAGTGATGTTGGAAATTGAAAATTCGAATATATTATAATAATATTATTATAATGGCGTGTGCATAAAATACCTTGACGTATAATACACCTACCACAGCAGTATTCGTCTTGCGGGACGCGCGGCGAACGTTGGCCTACAAAATTTGTAAGCTTATATGATTGCAGCGAAGATCGTTTCTAAGTCGTCTACAGATAATATTATAATATGTGTCCGATTTTTGCGTGGGACGCATTTCAATTTGCATAATATCATATAATATACCGCCGAGTACCGTGGTACGAAACGGTTCGATTGGCGAAAAAAAATATAGAAAAGAAAACCATGGCGGCTGCAGTAAGCCATCCCGGAGTTTTATTATATTATTATCTATTACTATTTTATTTTTTCATTATAATAAACTTACTTATCACGTTAAATACAGTTTTATTCGATTTAAGCAATTATAATAATATAATAAATAATACAAAATAAACGGCCGAGCATCGCTACCGGCCGACGACAGTAATTATTATTATTATTTTTATTATTATATACAGAGTGATTCATTTAACGTAAAACACTTATTATTTCGAAAAGTATTGACTTTTTTCAAATTTTTTTTTCACGTAGTTTCAATTCGATATAAAACAACGTTTAAAAAAAAAAAATAAATAAAAAATAATATTTTTTCATATTTTTATCTTGATAAATATTTAAGTTTTTTACTTTTCTGAAAAACAACACACAGTTTTAATTTCATATTTTAAGGCAGAATATTTTTCCAATTATTTGAACACATAAAAAAATCAAATTTCGAACGAGTAGTCTATAAGTTATAAATATTTAAAGTATTGATGAGCACATCATCTATACTTTAAAAAACATTATTTCTTTTAAAAAATGTTAATTTGTAACGTCTTAAAACCACGTAAAACAAAAAAAAATTAAGAAAAGTCTATACTTTTCGATATAATTATTATTTTACGTTAAATAAATCATCTTGTATGTTGTGAACCAGCTCGTACGCTGCACCAATAACGTCGGAGAGCTTCCTGTAGGTAGCCGACGGGACTAGAAAAAAAAGGGTTGAGACCCTCTTTTGGTTTTCACTTTCTGGACGCGCGTATTACACACATATACGAGTATAATAATAAAATATTATGTTGTACGTATACACTGGCTGTAGGGGTATACGTCCCCGTCATCTATTTATATTACATATACGTGACACACAAACGGACGAAACAGAACAATAATAATAATATTCCGTCTATAGTCCGCCGAACACGCACTCCTGTTGACTGCATGACTGACAGACAGCCTTTGCAAAGGGCTGGACAAAAAAAAACCCATGTATTATTCATGTTTTCGCTTTCCTACGTTTATAATAATATGTGACTCTCTGCTGTCTCTCTCTCTCTCTTTCTTTCTCTCCCGGTCAGCAATAGGTCGACCCATACGACATCATTTGATTCGTACAAAAAGTGGTACACACAAACGCGTACAACGGTGTATATTGTAATGCATAATATATATATATATATGCGCGTAAAACATAATATTGTATATGCATGTACATAATATAGCGTAAATGTCGTGAACTTTGACAAAAAAAATCCAAAAAAAGTTTTGATACATGGTAGATAGGTAGGTAGTGTAACACGCGGTACGCTGTACCTGCGATGTGATGGAAATGAAAATAAACAACATGTAATTTTTTTCAAAATAAAAAATAAATTATTTATTTTCAACGTAGTACAATACACGTCTATACATATTAATATCATTACATAATAAAATGGGATGTACACGAATATATACAAATAATTTCTTAATCAAATAATATAATAAAATAGAATCGAAGTTAACAATATTTAAATAAAAAAAAAAAATTGTGGTTAATTAAAAATATCATACAGTCTTCGTTCAAGTAGTGAAACAAAATGTAAATTCCCCATATTATATATTTTTTAATTTAATTTTTAATATCCAACCAAGTTGTTATCTGTCTGTCTTACCCTGTTACTACACTCCACCCAAATAATTGAAAACCACATATTTTAGAGTGTGAAATTCGTAAAAATATTCATCATTTTGTAATTCACGTTCACGGAATGAAACGCGTCGGAGTCTCTATTAATAAAGTATAGTTCAGTTCATGCATTAAGCCGATACATTTACATGGAAATGAAGTTATTATTTTTGAGGATAAAAAGGTGTGTATTTATTATTTATCTCAATTTTATTATCCTTGTTTTGTGTTTAAAAGATAAAAAAAAAAAAAAATAAGAGTTTTATATTGTCTCTCCAAATAAAAAGCCGAATCCATTTCAGATAACGTAGCGGCAGTACTAAGTGGTAATCCGTGTACTGAATAAAAAAAAATATACATTTATATATTATAATGTATATATATATATAAATACATATATTTTTTCCATTCTCTGTGTTTCGTACGCAAACGTACTCGGACACGTCGGAATAATAACAGAATAAACGCTCTAGGAGAGTGTAGTAATAAGGAGAGATAATAAAATACACGAGAGCCTAGAACCGGTATTATTATTATTATTAATATTATTACGATGTATGAAGACAAAAAAAACACCAACACCCACGGAGGTTTTTAATTATCCCACATCATGTGTCATAAATTTAAAATAATATTTTATTATTATTGCTCCGCGTCACGTGAAAAATGAAATAGAATAATGACGCTTGCGATGTATGTCATTTCGATAGAAAATAGTTAAAAGGCGAGGGGAGCAAACAACAGTGATACGAAGACTTAATCAGTCTGAGCCTCAAATCGAGAATAATACATTTTTTTATGAATTTAACACACAAAATTTGTTTGCTCAAAAACAATTTTTTTTTTTTTTTTGAGCTGACTAGAAAAATGGCGTTAGATTCTCAATAGTTAGTACGAACCGTTTTTTTTCACAATAATCATGATAATATTCAATAATAATATAATATTTAAAAACCCGCCTAAAATCACATTTACAATATAAACGGCGGACATCGCTCGTCGTAAAGTAATCGTTACAAACAAATAATGTAAAAAAAAAAAAAAAAAATACAAGAAAGTTTCAAAGGGAATTAACCGCAGCGTGTTCCGGAGAACGTACACTTAGGAACTCAATTAATCTATAAATCTTACAAGTCGTGCTTATTTAAACAACATTATCACATATTGATGAGCACATACGTACATAATATGCTTTATTCGGTTTACAAATAAACGAAACAAAACCGAACGAAAAATACAAATACAATAATAATAATATAATGATAATAATAATTGTACAGTACGTCGGTGACACTGACCTGTTAAGCGCGAGATTATTACCCGCGACATGCAATAATATTTATAGGTTCGCGGTATACGCAGCGCTGTGGAAGTAGTATTAGGGGTAACGGCGACCTGCGAGGGAACGTTTTCGCATTAGACGAGGTAAGCCTGCACGGCGTTCTGGTGCTGGTGGTGCTTGGCAGACCTCCGGCTGTTGGTGCGCTCGAACTGGTGCACGGGCGGCATCATCCTGCTGGGCGACTGGTGCACCGACGGTGGCGGCGTATCGATGGCAGAGTAAATGTGCTCAGCGGACGCCGGCCGGTCTTCGCAGCCGCCCCCGAGTTTTGGGGACGGTGTGGCCGTCGTGGCCGTCGAGTAGTTGGAGTCCTCGTGCCGGTGCTGCGGCCGGGGCAGCGACCCGGGGCTATGCTGCTGCTGCGGGTAGTGTTGATGGTGGTGGTGGTGGTGGTGGCCGTGTGGTCGGTGGTGTGGCGCCTTATCCTGAGGCGATGGGGGTGGCTGCCGCCGGTGGGCCGGCACCACCGGTGTCCGAGTGTCGATGGTATAGTTGTTTATATTGTTCCGGTAGTTGCACACCTTATGGTGGTGATGGTTGTTGTTGTGGTGGTTGTTGCTGGGCATCAGGTAACGGAGCCGTTCCCAGAACCGCTTCTCGCCCCACCGCACCTTGGACGCCGTCTTCAGGTACGGCCTGATCTCGGGGTCGGCGTCCGCCTCGGCGGCGATGCTGTTCTCTTCGATCAACACCAGCTTGTACACTTTTCCCTTGAGGGCTTCATGCAGTGCCGATCGAAACTCGTATCGCGACCACTCGGTCTGTATAAAGTTCCGAGACAGGACGACGATCACCCGGCGGCTGGCCTCCGCGGCCTCGATCACAACGGGCGACGAACCGGCGTGGTACATGGACGTGATGGGCAGGTCTCTGTAGTGCAAGCACAGCTGGTACGACGGGTTGCCGTGCTCGAGCTCGGCGACCACCGACTGCAGGACAAACTCCTCGTCCTTGGGGCTGTACAGCACGTAACCGTCGTACAGCTTCTCGCGGTCCTCGTAAAAATGTTTGTTACCGGAATTCTTGCAGCTGAACACCCGTATACCGTACTTGGTGTACAGCCACACCTTGATGTTGTCCCGGACGGCGAACAGCACCAGGGCTACTACGAACACGACCAACAGGAACGTGAGTAGCGGTACGTAGCTGGATGTCATCATGTTGCGTAGGGCCCAGCCACCGGTGTAGAAGTCGCTGCAAGTCGTTTCGTTAAAGTCGATCTCGCGTCTCTGACCCGGGTCTGACTCGTCCGGCACGCACGTCACGTCCGTCATGTCGCTGATTTTCGGGCCGTTCTCGTACACCCAGTTCCGGAACGGTTGCAGGAACTTGCAGCGGCACGACCACGGATTCTTGCCGACCGACAGCTGTACTAGGTACGGGTTGACGGACAGCTGCCACACGTTGAAGTTGCTCAGCAAATTTCCGTGGAGCCTGAGCACCTCGAGGTTCCGGAGCGGCGCGAAAGTCATGTTATTTACGTACGACAGACGGTTGTTGTGCAAGTGCAGCTGCCTGAGCTGGTAGAGCTGCTCGAATTCGTATCCCTTTAACTCGGTGAGCATGTTGTCCTCCAGATGGAGTACCTGCAACGAGCTGAGCCGGTTGAACGTGTGGTTCTGTAGCGATTCGATTTTCGAGTTGTTGAGGTACAGGTGCACCATATTTTTGCGGCCGATGAATATGTGGCCCTGCAACTGGTTAAAATTGTTACCGTCCAGGTACACGTGTGTCGCGTCCATCGGTAGTTTTGGCGGCACCTGGTTGTTCAGCTGGTACGAACAGTCCACGATATTCGTATGCCACGTCTGATCGTGGTAGCACGTACAATTGCTGGGGCACGTCATCTCGCAGTCGCACGCGTCGTATTCACAACACTTGCACACGGTAAAACAGTGGGTCTCGTATTTGCATAGAAACTGCGACGGCCCGGCCGACAATATGGGTACCACCTCCGAACCTCTAGAATCTGTCGTTTTGCATACTACATTGTCGAGGTCCATGACTTTGGGATTTTGCCTGAGCTGCGTCATATTGTTGACGGAAGGCAACCAGTCCATGGAACAGTCGCACTCGAACGGATTGCCGCCGATATAGAATTCCGGCAGTGAACGATTGATGGGCACAATGCCTAGTCGCAGGGCGTTCACGTCCAATCGCGTCAACTCGTTGGCGTACAAGTCCACGCGCACCAAGTTTTTCTTTTTCAAAAACGTGTTGGGTCTAATGTTCGAAAGGAAATTGTTGTTGAGGAATAATACTTCTACGCTGTTTGGTATCGAACGTTCCGAAATGTCAGTTATGTGATTGTGACTTGCATCAATTGTATTTATATTCAATCGATCCTTGAGGTTATAATAGTCTCCCAATTCTTGCACGTAATTATCGTGTAAATCCAGCCATTTGAGATTGGCCGGCACCATCGCGTAATCGAACCAAATTAAATTATTTTTAGACAAATTTATCCATTGCAAACTAGACAGCGATTCGAACACTCCGTTAACGTCCGTTAAATAATTGGCGTCCAGTCTGATCGCTTGAATTTGACTATTTTGAGTGAACGTGCCTCGTTCAATGGTGTAGATTTTATTTTTCGATAAATTCAACACTTGCAGGTTGGGCAGATTAGAGAACATGCCTTGAGTCAGGTTTCCGATTAAATTATCTACAAGTCGCAGTCCGGTCAGTAATTCCATATTTTTGAACGAGTTGTTGTGGAACACGCTGATTTGATTTTCGCCCAAATCCAACGTTTTTAAGAACGATAATTCGTTCAATGCCGCCGGCACCTGTTGAATGGCATTTGAACTAAGGTCGAGTTCTTTAAGAGCCGAACAATTTTTAAACGCTTGATCATCGATGGTAATCAACAAGTTGTTGTTAATGGTGAGTTTGGACAGCACGTACAAGCCGTTAAAAAGCCGCGATCCGATCGTGTGCAGCCGGTTTTCGGCCAGGTTGAGTGTGTGTAAGTTGTACAATGGAAGAAAAGCATTTTCCTCGATACTGCTAATGCTGTTGTTACTCAAGTCTAAAATCTGCAAGAACACCAAGTCCTTGAAGACGTTTGACTTAATCCTGGTCAATCCGTTGCGGGACAGGTCCAGGACGACCAACCGGAGGAGACCGACGAATGGTCCCTCGTCGATCTGATTGATCTTGTTGTTGCTTAGATTTATAATAACCATCTGTTCGAGCCGGTGAAAGAGTCCGCGGGGCAGCTCGTACAGTCCGTTGTTTTGCAAGTAAACTTCGCGTAAGTCGCGGGTTTTGGCAAACAACGTTTCCGGTAGTGCCTCCAATTTGTTATAGGACGCGTTGAACACTTTGAGAGACGCCAGTGTGGATAGGCTGTCGCCAGCGATCTCAGTGATGCTGTTGTGCTGCAAGCCGAGCGTCTGCAGCCGCTTCATGGCCGATATGGCGGTCCGGGCGGGCACCGATTGTAAGTTGTTCCACGACAAGTTGAGCACTTTGAGATCGGTGCCGCCGGGACAGTCGGGCCCGGAGAACCCGAGCGTGGTGAGGTCTTCGATGCCGTTGTGCGACACGTTCAGCTGCTGAATATTCTTGAGGGCGCAGAACGCGTCGGCGGGCACGGTGTGCACGTTCGATTCGGACAGGTCGAGCGACTGGAGCTCGGTGAGCCGGTCCAGGCTACCCTGCGCCAGTTCCATCGTCTTGGTGGCTCCCCATTCTAGGTTGGACGTGTGCACGGTGAGCTTCTTGAGCCCTCCCAGGCCGTCGAAAGCGTCTGCCGGTATGTCCAACAACTTGCACCGAACCAGCGCCAGCTCCTCGAGCTGTTGCAGCGGCCGGAACATGCGGGGCGCCAGCGTGCTCTGCAAGAACAGCTTGTCGGTGCAGTCAACCGTCAGCCGAACCGTGCCCTCGGGCTGCACGGACGAGAAGTTCGGACTGTCCAGTGCCAACGCCCGGACACGGCACTGTACCGACGTCTTGGCCGTGTCGTTGTTGTACGACGACCACGTACACGGTTCGGTCGCGCCACTACCGTCGAGTTTGGCGGCCGCCGCGGCGCACATCGCGGCCACCAAAAATAATTTCATTTTAATAAACAATTTCATTTTTTTATTTCGTTAATTTTCGAAAATCTAACAAGAGATTTTTTTTTTTTTTTAAACTCAATGTTTTATTTAAAAAAAAAAAATCGCGACGGGCGTTCGTCAGAAAACCGAAAGGTTCGCGTACGACCCCGTCGGTCGGGCATTCGACATATCGCAATCACAGTACGACTGCTGCGATCGTCGTTCGCGTCGCGGGACGCACAGGCGCGCACTCGAGACTAAGTAAAAACGACGAAAAATTAATAATAATTATTTAAAAAAAAAAAACACTACGGTACTGCCAGTAGTCGGGCCGGAGTACCGATTGTATACGTAAAGCGAAAATATTATCGTCCCGAGTCGGCGACTTGGAAAAAAAAAAATTTTAAAAACCGAAAAAAAAAAAGGAAAATAATCGCAACACTCGAGAGCAGAACGTCCGCGCGCTCGACGAACACTTTCACATAACAAACGGACTCGTAATCCGAAACACGGTGCGCGGTCGGACTGTCGGCATCGGCTTCACGGCGGAGACTGAACGCGACACGGGCACGGCCGCACTGGCCCGCGTACGGAGTGGTCCGCTAGTTGAACCGGCCGGCCGACAGGGGACGCCACGTGACGGTGACGGTCCGTCGTCGTCGGCGGCGGTCCCCTTCCAGGCCGCGGCCACCGCACCCGGTTACCCTGTGATTATCCGCCGCCGCCGCCGCCGCACACCGTACGGTAGTCGTCGTCGTCGGTCCGACGTTTCCCTCCGCCGACCGATTATAATATTATTATTATTATTATTGTAGTCGGCCAGTTTGTTTTCGAATAGGCATCGTTCGATTATTTTTATTTTTCCGTTTATCACGAAATCATCGCGTGATGTTATCACGTTTTTCCGGCGTTTTTTTCGCCGAGTGCTGTCGAAATCGATTTTTTTTTTTGATTTTTAACGATTTTCCTGCGCTTTTTAATTGCTTTTTTTTCTCGCGTTTAACAATAGTATGTCCCACTGCGTGCCAATATTATATGTGTGTTATTCGCATTGATTTGTAATCTGCATCTAATGTTTTGACACTATTAAACGTTCTAATTTATTTGCAAAAAATCCACGTCAATTCTATTCAAGTCATTATTTTTCCACAAATTATTGTATTATTTTGAATTCTATGTAATAACCAACAATAAGCGCGTATTTTTTTTTTTTGTGACGATATTCGCGATCGACCTGATAGAACACCGTGGAACAAAACGTCATCGCCATGTTCTATATTATGCGAATACTATTTCATCAAATGCAACTGAAATGTATGATGGCATTGCAGGGGTGTCACTTATATAATTGTGTTATAAAATGATCATGTTGTGCGCATTGTACAAGTTGTGGTGCAGTCGTGAATCAGTTGACCGGTATAATATTATTATGCTCAAAACGTACGTTGTTTTTTTGAAAAATGTTTTCTATAACAAGTACTCAACCGAACTGGTACGCCGTACGTCACATACCTGATGGCTAATTTTTTTTATCGTTTTTCGCGCACGCGACTACGTCAAAAATATTAAATAATATATCAAGAGATAATTTTTTTCACCAGACACTCCAATAATCTTAGCCCCGAGACATGAATAATATTATATACCTGTATAATAATATGGTACCACCTATATATCCTACGTTAGGTTTCCAACATTATTATTTTATACGGTTTACGGTCGCCGGATTATTCTTATGACATTGCATTATACGTAGAGTGAACGTTATCATGTTATTTTATTATTATTGTTTTGATTATACATTTTTGTTTAGTAATATAATATCCACTTTTATCTATTTTGTTTGTGATTCGAAATTAAATACATATGTACTTTTATATTTCTCATCAAAATGATAACAGGCACACGCACTGGCGTCGTTATTAAGACCCTGCACGGCGGTTGAATCGACTTTACACAAAGAAGGATTACATTTTTGGAAGAATTTCAAAGGACTCGTAAATAAAACTAGATCAAGTTGTTTTCGGTGATTGTGGTCTCGTATTTGGACGTCGTCTTGTAGGTCCGACCCGTTTATAGGTCGAGCAAAGAGCATCCTTTATAATTGGCCAAAATATCTCGGACAAAGACCACATTTCGATTGAGTGGGCATTTTAGTGCAGTCATCAGTATATTATTATTATTATTATTGTGATGCTGACCACTGAATTTGACGCACTGGAGTGGATGATAATAATTAAACGACCTTGCCTAGGTGCACAATAATTTGTTCAGTTGACGATTGAGTCTCGAGTGTATACTCAAACATATGACAGTCAATATTAATTATTTTAATTGTTACAGTAGAAAAAATGCCTGTAAATAAAACTGGAATCATTTTAATTATTATTATTGCAGACGCTTCAATTTGTGTGTGTAATGTTCGTTAGTACGTGAAACGCGATCTATCGGACTATTTCTATAACAGTTAAATCTCGAGAATATAATAATTTTTTAACAATAAAAATAAAACTAACAGGTAGGCGAGTCACTCACCTTGCCAATAACTAATAAATAAAAGTCATATTCGATTTAAATATTTTGAAATTAATTTAAACGTTAATTTTCAGCATATTTAATAGTTATTGATTATTTTTTAGTTATTAATAAGTAATTGAAGCATCTACAATTTAAACAATGGGTTTAATTTTAAATTTATTTTGTACAATCGTCTGTTTAGATTATTTATACCTGCGATTTAAGTATTTATCATACGAATATATGAGTATATAAAATAAATATTATATTGTATTTTCATAATGATGTTACACATATTGTTCACACGATTATTTTAGAAAATCTATCTTTCGTGTAGTTGATATTTTGTTAATACAAAATTGTATTATATTTAACTATACTATGTTTAATGTTTATTATTTAATATTACGATTGTATTTTCTTTGTCTTTGAATTCAATTGATGAATTTTATTAAAAATTGTAGTCTTTAAAATCGATTAAACCAGCATGAAAATTACCCGCAATAAATAATTCGCATATTTTTTTAAAAATTAAACTTTAAGCGGTTACCACCTACGTGTCCGATGGTAATATCCTATTGCGTAGGTGACAGCCCTTGCGAATTCCTCGTGCATTTTTTTCAATTGGTATACCAGGATAAGTATGTCCGTCATCATTATTAAATTGCCATGCCGATAATTTGTAAATACTTTATGCTCAATAATACCGACGAGCGGTTAATATATCATGTCATTTAAAACGCCTCGCAGTCAATATATTCATCGCTAACGGGAATCTTATTAGTTGTTTAAAAATCGGAATGCGATTTTTCAGATACTAAAAAGTATAATTCCCACTGTATACGAACATAGAACACCATAAATAAACTGATTTTATTAAACATTGAAATAACCATAATATAAATTATAAATCATTTTAACGATAAATATAGATATTAAGATATATAGGTAGGTAGATAATTGATATTACACCGTGCTGTTTGGTATATACCTGTTATACCAGGTATATACCAATTTATTAGATTAATTAATATATAATATTATGTTAATTGTATAATAATGCCTTTTGTTTGTATTGAACGAGAAAACAGTACACTTACCGAAATGCGCAAACAATTTTTTTAAAAATAATTCATATTTAAACGCTCGGTGGGAAACAAAAAAGAAAGAAAGAAAAACACTCGAAAGAAAAGCAATATATTTCAAGTGTCGACAATAAAAATATGATTGTTCGATGTATTTCTATACGCGCACATTTTATACATATAAATATATATATTATTTAGTGTTATTATAGAGACCGTGTGACGGGTAAAAGAATTCTCGGGGTGTACATCTTTGGCGTTGGATTAAAATGATTTATAATATTATGCGATATATATATATATATATATATATAT